>VXBX01008447.1:223748-306134 GCA_013400415.1 Scytalopus superciliaris | reverse complement strand
AAAAAAAAAAAAAAAGTCTCTGAAGCACAGTGTGTGATTAATGGGTCGTGGTTTTAGCTTCTTGCCCCATGCTTTTCTCCCCTCCCCTGCACACCACATCACTTGCTGTAGCCAAGCTTTAAAACATTCTAGGAACTGTATTTTTCCCCTACAACACAACATGTTTGACAGCAAACTACAAAGCCCTCTTTCTAAGTTATGGGAGAAGGTGCTGACCAAAACATGTGCATGACTTTTTGTCTTACACATTCTGTATTTGGCTTCCAAGTGGGAGAAGAACAACTTGGCATGACTAGTGATTCACATCCAAACAGAACAACGTGCAAGAAACTTTTGACACTTTCCAAAAAACACTCTACAACTCATCAGAAATACCAAACAATGTAATGCCTGGAATACCATATCAAATCTGTGGTCTTGCATACTTAATAAAAGCTCTTTTAAATGCACAGCACTATACATTCATAAAATCTGCTGAAAATACAGAGAACTTAAAATCCACTGAACGGCATTTTCCACACTTGTTTATCCTGAATCACTTCCATTGTTGTTTTCCAAGAAGGTCACACACAACCATGACCTCAGAATTCAGTGTAAAACTGACATTTTAATATAGGCTGAATGGGATAAATTAGCTATACATGAAATGTAATGGACTGCAAGTACTCCAAAGAGGACAATGCCTGAATTGTTAACAACTTATCAGTCAATGTTTTAACCTTTTAAGGCTGCTGTAGATAATGTTAATAATGTATCTTTATAGCAGAAAGCATTTTCCTATTACTGTCTCTCCAAAACTTAATTACAACAATACATATCTGGCAACTAATTTGTAGATTATAAACTTAAGTTAGATAAAACAGATAATGAGCTATTTTAATGAGAGCCACTGAAACCTGAAATCAAGGGGGTTTTAAAATACTATCATAAAACTTAGAGTGATAGTAACAGGAAACCAAGACATTTCAAGTTGATGTTAGCACATTTTCACTTTTTTGCACCTTCTCAAAAGAATCTGAGTTTGGCAAGTTTCATTGTGATGGGATTTGAGAATTTGCTGCTCTAATATAATCTAGGTATCCTACCAAAAAGCAATTGCAAGCAGGGTTTCCATGGAAATGTAACTTACACATGAAAAAAGTTCAGAACCCAAATATTTCTATTTAAAAGACATATTAATTATCACTGTGAAATATGCAGCATTTCCAGACAGCACATACTTAATGTGTGCTTAACTCTCATAGAACTAGTTGTAAATGGTAATAATGTTGTGTTACTAGTTTATACTCCAAATGTTTTTATTTTTATTTACATAAGTGAACTTCTATGTGAAGATAGAAGTACAAGCCCCTTGAGAACCTTAACCATTGTAGGTTACAGAAACAGTGAACAGAAAAACAAGTAGAATAAGAACAGGTCTGGCAGGGGGCTGGAGACTGGCTCATTCTGATGATGTGCCTAAGTGGAAATCTGAAAATTTCCAAGGAAACTTGGAAATTTTAAAGCAGACCTAGTTTGGTACAGAAAAATAAGGAGCCAGTCTCCAGCCGCCTGCCAGTAATCCCAGCCTAAAAAAGGGCCCACTTTAAACTCAGCAACACAGAGCATGAGGTGCCTCATAAATACACGTGATGCATCAAATGCCTTGAAACACATTCTGTGTGAAAACTTCATACACTTCAGTGTCCTAACAAAAGCATTCACAATGGGCATTCTGGATTTGTATGCAAATTTTGGCAAATTAATTTTGAATATCCTGTAATTTTCAAAGCATGGACACCTGCAACTTTTGGAAAAAGAGACTGCTAATATCCACCTCAAGTGAAAATCCTTAGTATCATTAAAGCAAACAAAATATTTAAATATTTGCATCTGTCTTGGCTTAAACAAACAACAATGTTGTTTAAATTTAAGTCACTTTATTTGCTTATCATAAAATAGTGTAAATTCAATCCTTCAACCACACACAGTGCATCAAAAACAATGTGAAAGAATTAGAGAACAAAGAGAAATGATAAAGGAAAACGTGAGATTTCTGTTCAGCCACTTATAAGTAACTTGCTCATGTTGTAGACTCTCAATAAACTATTTCAAGCTTGACTTAGTTTCTGAAACTTTTCCTGAAACTACCCATTTGTTATTACTACTATTACTCTGAAGTAGACAGGGGCAAGAGGGAGGAAACAGATCATCTCAGAAGGAAAACTTCCAGAGTTTCCTGGTGTTTTCCAACTTCCTTTTCAAGCAGCTGATTCAGAAACTGAAAGAGATTTTTTGCTATGTAAGAGCCCAAGTGTGCCACCTGTAGTTAGAAAAACACGTAAATCACATACACATTAATGGACCATTTGTGAAAATAATATGACGATCCGAGAAAGTTCAATTTGGGAAAACACCTTTTCTTACCATAACTCAAACAAAATCTAGTATTTCAATACATAAATCCATTTTTTGAAGAGGAATCTAATCAGCATAGAGACCTAAATTGTTTCCCTTTAAGGGTGGGATGTCACACTAAATAATATTCCCCAAAGAAATTTTTAGTAATGCTCATTTTAAAACTCGAGCAAAAATGAGATTCTGGTTTAATGGGGAGGGGGAAAAGGAAAGAGGGAAGGTTGGTTCTGCATAACCACTGCTTTATTAAAATACAGTGAAGTTATTTGTGTTTCATTTAATTTATTTACTTCTGCTTTAGGAATTAACTTCAATCTAATAATCTTATATAACACATTGTTGCACAAATACTATTGAAACTGATTAGAAAAATAAATCCTTTATTATAACATTAATATTTTACTTCTTTCTGGATTTCTTCATGTAAGTTAGTGAAAAATGCTCCCTTAATATCTAAGACACGGTGAGTTACACCAGACATTTCCACACTTCATGTTGGAAAGTGACTTTCACTAATAAATCAAAAATCTAGCTCAGTCTTTCACATTCAAGAGCCACAGTGCATTGGCTGAGTGAAGAGTAAAACATCAAATCATTGTGTATACTTACCAAGGAATGTAAAGTTTAGCACAGAGGAATCTCTTTTGCCCTCTATTTTATTCATAATTTTGCAGTAAAACGGTCAAGCTTTCCTGAATTCACTCCCAGAGAAGTAGCAGTAAGCTGAATGTAAGAATGTCTGCAAAGGAGCTCATTCAGGAGTAGTTTAGGCTGAGGTCATAATTAGCAGACATTGAAATGTCATAGAAACTACAAGCACAACTCTGTAAACACGATTTGCACCTCAAAGTACAAAAAGATGGCAAAGTTTGGAAATTACTCTGTGTTTCAAAGAGAATGTTAATATTATCACTACTTAACATCAGTATAATTAGCTCCATATGCAGGCCCTATCCAGGAAAGATTCTTGTGGAGCTCAAAGGGGGAAGAAACGATCCATTGCAATGGCACCTCATCTTTGGATGAGACAGCTGAGTGCTGTAGCAAAACAAATAATATTAACCACTGCTATGAAAAAACATTCTGTGCCATTTACTTCAGAAAATATGAGCAGTGGTTTTAAAGGTTATCTTCTACATAAAACTAAATGTTGCAACAGTCTCTCTACCCTTTAGAACTCAACCTTTAGCAAGCACAGAACATTTGCAATCTGACAGAAATAGCACACTTCCATACAAACACTGATTTCTACAAACCCCTATCTATTTTCATACAGCTTACAAACACATCACCCTCTGAACAAAACAACCATACCAGCTCAATTAACTTTAGGAAATACACTCAAAAGTTTATTGTATATTCTAATATACATTTTAGGCTTTCAAATATGAGTCTGACTACCAATACACACTGTAAGTACACAAGAGATGCTACTCTTTAAGCAAACACTGCCCACCAATCCACCCCAACAACACACCACTTTCTTTCCATTTTAACTGCACAGTTAACCTTTTATCTGATTTCCCTCCAAGTCACCACATTCATTCCCAAATCAACAGTTGGCTTCCTTGATTAAAATACAAACCAGCTTTTTCTTCCCTCAAATTTTCCTTGTTTTCCTCATGATGGATAATGTGGCAGAAGAACAGAGCATATCTACTCTAAACCAGTGATGTCCTGTAGTGATTTAGTCATAGCTTTAATTTCTTTTACTCACAACTGCTACATCTTGGGGAGAATAAAAGATACCACAGTAAGCATCCCTACTTCTTAGCCAGAATGCATAGAGAAGACAGATAATAAAATCTCCATAAAGAGAACAAATTAACAAAAATAGGATTATTAATTAAAAGATTAAATTAAATAGGAAAGTATATAATATAGAAAAGAAACAGAGGTAAAGGGAAAACACAGGAACATAACAGGTCACAAACTTATTTTGGAAAAAAAACCCCTAACTTCTGCAAAGTTATGGCTCTTCTTCCTCCACACCTTCCTTTCCCAGATGGAAGTATCTGGTTTACACATCCCCATGTCAGACTTCATGCTGTGGGACTATTCCCACATTGAGGAGCTGCCTGGCTGGGGAAGAAACAGCACAGCTCATCCTCCACAGGCAGCCTGATTACAGCTCCTCTCTGCAGCCCTTCCTTGCTTTGGGAAGAGCCAAAGAGACACTACTGCAGAGCTGTGGGTAAGTTCTGCGGGTAAGCTGGAAGGGTAAATTCTGCCAGCACCCCAGAACATGAGGACTAAACCCTCTTTCCATCCATCCTGCATCAGAACAGTCTGCAATTGAACACGATGACAAATGGGGGACATCTGTTTTGGTGTATTTCCAGCATTTCAGACCAACAGGAAATTATTTTTCTTACAAACACTGCCTATTGATAAAAAACGATCTAGTGCACAAATTCAAAATCTGTCTGAGAAAGAACAGGTTTGTAGTGTGATGTAGGAGGACATCATTTCAAAATACACAGACATACCTATGCATGAAAGCACCATATATCAAATATCACACTGCAATCATGTGGTAACAACATCCTGCATATTTGTCTGCACAGTTATGTTTTTCAGTTGTTGAACTAGAACTAAGAAGCACCACTTCAACAGCTATTTATTGCTGCTTGTCAAAACTAGTATTAGACTAAAAGGTCTAGATGCCATGCTGATGGAATCCAGTTAAACTTGGAGAAAACCAGCAGAACTGAAACAAAACAAAATTTACATCCATGAGACACCACTTATCAGACTGTCATCAACCATGGAAAAAACAGAGTGACAAACACTGTCCTGAATCACAGAATCAATTAGGTTGGAAAAGATCTCTGATATCATCAAGTCTAGCCTCAGGGCATAGACACATAGACACAGCACAGACAGATCTTTAACAGACTTCTTGAACCACTGCTAAAATTAAAAACTGTGCCTTAAGCGACATTTTGGAAGGCATATAAACTTTCACACAGTGTTCTGCATCTGACACAATGTCCTGAAAAACGCTGGGGTAAACATTTCTGTGGGCTCTCCATCAGCTAAATCTCTGGCCACAAACAGTTTAAACTGAAAATTCAATCACTTCCAGTGATGAATACATTGTGAAAAGTATTCTACTCCACTGTACCTAGGCTGTATTTACACAGGCAAATAAAGCAGCAAAAAAGTATTAGATTTGTAAAGAGATTTTCTGCTAGGGAATTGGCATGTGTACTATATGCATGTTGGGTTTTCACCTCTGGCTAGATCTCGTCTAGATTTGGGCACTAAAAGATGCTAGGATGTGTCTTCTTTAACTTCATGAAATAAACCCCTTTACATGCTCAGAGAGTGCTGTACAATACGTACTAAACTGCAGAAAATGGGGGCAGTTCAAATTGCACTCCTCAACTAAACTGGTGTGCTAATGCGGAAACATCTTTTCTTCCAGGCAGGAGATCCCACAGACCTATGAGGCATGGGAGCGGTTAAATCTGAAATATTATCAGTTTTACTCCTTCTGCATGTTTCTTAGGCCTCTAAATAATGATGTCATATTTTTTAAGAATCCTCATTCTTAAGCACCTGCTCACTAGCAGCTCAGTCCTTCATCTGGTTACACAGACCACATCTGTGTACACTAACTGCATTATTGCCATAAGATGCACAGGGAATTGCAGCTAAAGCAGTTGCCAATAAGCTTCAAATTCACTCAGTGTGACACTTAAGCAAAGCTGCAAAAAGGGGAGTGGAATACCAGATGTGAAATAATCTTCCTCCAAGACTAACACATGTCCCTGAAATGACAAAAAATGCGCCACAGATTCCCAAAAGCACTTATCTTTTCTCAGGAGGACTGACAATCCATTGCTCCAAGTAAGTTCAGTAGCAGCAGCAAGCCAAGGATCCAGTCCACTTATCAGGTAGTAAGATGGCTAAAATACAAGTCTTTATGCAAAGGGAACTGAATGATTAAATTTAACTCATTAGACTATATTGCACCTCTGAGCAGGCAGAAATTCTGAAAGGAAGTATAAAAAAGCCTAGGAAACAACTGTATGCAAAGGCCAGGATATTTTTCCATAATAAGGAATAGTGATCACTAAATTGGGCTAGGCAAATTTTTGAATTGTTTGATGAACTGGGAACAAAATCTATGATTTTCATAAAATGAACTTTCCAGCTAGAAAGGCAGAATAGCTAACTTATGAACAAGCAATAAGATAAAGTCAGTGTCAACTTGAAATACCAAGATGAATATGCCATTTGAGTTGGTTTATTTATCATACCAATTGACAAGGATGAGAGGGGGAAAGAAGCCTCATCATCATAATCTGGTCTTTACTGAAACAGCCAGTCACATTATGCCATTAACCCCAGTCTTATGATACTCATTTCCAACAAAAGGACCATGAAATTACAGAAAGAAGGAGTAGGTAGCAGAAAAGATAAACCTACAAGCCTTTTTATCTGCAAATGCTTCTATACTAATCTGGTTCAGGTCATGAAAGATAGTGGTTTCAATCAAATGTCCTTATCAATGAGGTACCACACAGCTCAACCTGGAAGGCAGAGACCAAAAACTAAAACACCAGATTTTTTTTGACAGAAGAATGAAAATGTGTTCATCAAGTGATCTGGGAAAACTCACACAGTGGTGGTTTTCTCTGTTTGTTTGGGTTTTTTTGTTTTGTGTGGGTTTTTTGTTTGTGGTGATTTTGTTTTGGGTTTTTTTTTTGTTTGTTTGCTTTTTAATTTTGTGATTCTGATAGTAATTTCAGATCCAGAGGGCTCTTCTGTGCCTGCTGATATAACAGTGAAGGCATGCTCAGCCACAGGAGGCACTTTGTACCTCCATGGGCTGTGATCCATATTCCTAATTCAGAAGTTTATGTTGGAATAAAGTCATAGAATTCTGATTGTCAATTTAGGCATCAATTGCTGGCTGGACTCTACACCCTGCAACACCTTGCAATCATTCAGCCTCTTTGGCGGGCACAGGATTTTACCTGTGTGATCACAAGAGAAGGACATAGGGCATTTTCTAAATTTGAAAGAGGCCTTTATATGGCATTTTCTAAAAGTCTACATCAATTTTTCTTGCCTGTTACCAGTTAGTGAAAGCTGTTGATAGAAGAAAGAATCTTTCTGAGAAGTTCCTCAGAACTTTATTTAACAGTGTAAAGGGTAATACCAGGAGACACTTTTTAATTCTGAAAAATTCAGTCGTAAGAAAATTAATATATCTTTGTTTCAATTAACAAAAGGAGCCTAGCAGCAAAAGAATCTCTGGTTTTGGCTTTTTTTCCCCTGTATTCTAACTCTAAACCCAAATGAATACTGATGTAATAATGCTACATCAAACACTAATGAATTTACACTGGCAAAGTCTTGGTTGTACGATGACAGCACTCACCCAATGAATAAGTGCACAGTGCATTGTCCCTTCTAGAGCTCAACTTCAAAGCCCTTGAAAATCTCCTTTGAGTTTTGACCCTTCCAGATCAAAGCCTTGGAGTTCATTTATACTTTTAGGATCAGATGAAGGCAGGCAGTAAGACAGCCATGATTTAAAGGATAAATCACTTCAGAACAATGTCTATGAGCATTTTCTATGGCATTACACTTGAAAATAGGTTTAGAAAGCAGTACCACACAGACACATATTCAACTTCAGGAAAACTGGGGCAAAATAACATTATTTTTTAACTTTCCCAGTAGAATTTAGCTTTCTACTTTGCAAGTTTCTTTACACAGTAATCCCCCCCACAGGTCTAGCCAAATGTCTTGATGGCTTACACCCGTGACAATTCACACATAGTCTGGGATTTAATGTTTACTGCATTAGAAAAAAATAAATATTTTAGTGTTTGGAAAAAAAAAAAACCACCAAAAAACAAACAAACAAAAATCAGCNGCTTACACCCGTGACAATTCACACATAGTCTGGGATTTAATGTTTACTGCATTAGAAAAAAATAAATATTTTAGTGTTTGGAAAAAAAAAAAACCACCAAAAAACAAACAAACAAAAATCAGCAGAAGAACCTTCACAAGGCAAATTATCCAGAGACTTGTCTCATTCTTGAAGTATTGTTTCTCTTTCACAACTAGCAATGCTTTTGCTTTTAAAAACACACTGCACAGTGTATCCCAGTGGGCACCAATGTGTGGGGAAGAGCAAATGTCCAGTATGAATATTGTACTGGGCTCAATTTTTTAGACAACACAATCTTGTTATTTTAAAGCCTACTAAATCAAAATGCTTTCTCTAACTGTATACATACAAAATCAGTGAAAGAGAATTTTACTCTTCTAGACCCTCCTTTGGATAGTTTGTGAACCATCTGCACAGAGCTGAAATGCTTCAAATGGAAACCGTTAAGTTCTAAACAACCAGCACTGACAAGGTTTTCTGAGTCTGGATAAGAGTTTGGCATTGAGTCATTGCAAAAATATTGGTCAGGGTGTATTCGGGCTGTATGGGAGTGTGGGAGAGAGACTCTATGGAACTCTGAAGAGATAACCCTATGAATAACGTGAAAACTGAACATTTTACATAGTTCTTTTAACTAATTAAACTTCTAGGCTATAAAATCACTTCATAATGTCCTAGCATTATATTCAATTAATACTTTTTAGTTTCTTGTTACTGTCAATGAGGATAAATACAACCAACCAATTTGCATCTTTCAGTAATAAGAGTAAAATGCTCTGTGTGGGTCTCAAAAGTCAGTGTGTTCACACAAGTTCTGATTAAGTGCTTAATACAAAGAAACACTAATATACTCACAAAAATTTACATATTTCTGATTTGCTTTCTGTTGAATAAAAACAGAACTTGAAAGAACCCAAGGGACAGTTGAATGGAAAAAAAAATTATTTTTCTCAATGGTCACCTATTAAGTATTGCAATAATAATATTGAAATATTAATAATATTGAAATATTATTATTATTGGTGTGACTCTTGGGAATGGTCCTGTGCAGGGCTAAGGGTTGGACTTGTGGGTCCCTTCTAACACAGCATATTCTGTGGATTTTCTGTTTTTTGGTGCTGTTGTTGCTTTTTGAGGTTGTCCTTTCAGATGCAGGAATTCTGCCAGGATGCAGAAGGATTTATAGAACAAATGCAGTACAGAAAACAAGACATCCACAAGCAGTGGATAGCTTGGGCACCCACTGGAAAGTGGTCTTTATATGTTCCTGCTTCCCTCTCCAAAAACTTCCACTTGTAGAACACACTGCAGTCAACTAACCAGGAGATTACAGACACACCGGTGACTAGCTCTGGTCGTGACAAAATATTTTAACTTTTAGTTCATCATTAGGATTGTTGCTTAATTAAATGAAGACTGAGGATTAGCAATGAAGATACATGAAGTCCAAGAAGAAGCACAGATCCAGGAACATCTAAAAAGTAAAGAGTTTCCTAACAAAGCAGACACAAAGCACAACTTTTCTAGTATCTTTTGCTTCCCCCCCTATAATTCCTGTACAGAGGAACAACTTCTACTGGATAGCACCAAACTAAAAGCCAATTCAGCTAAGCACAACCCTGGATTTGTTCAAAGTTCCATAACTACACAACCTGGAATTTAAAACACCTTTGAAGAATCCTGCTCCTCAACAACACAGAACGAAGAGAATTGAAATGGCAAGATAAAGAGCCATCTCTACAGTTGCCTATTTGGATTTTCTTACAGGGAAACACATATCTGTGCCTGTGGACAGCAACTAAAGTCAGTGAAAACATTCTCCTGACAAATGTTGAGATCTTAGCCAATTGCTTTCATTTAAAATCATGTTTTAACTACTTAAATATTTTGAAGTAATCAAAAAATGGATAACAAAATTTGTACATCTATTGGATCAGAATTCCACAAATTAAAAAAAAATAATATTAATGACTGATTACTAAATACTGTGGCATGCTCAGGCAAACTTCCTAAAATTTAGTGGGAAAAGATACATTGACCTTTTGTCACTTTTTTTTTTTTTTTAACAGGGAAATCGAATCTAACCACACAAATTGTATGTTTGTTTTGGTAGTGAAAGGAACACTCTTTTTCTTGTATACTTGCCTCCAAAAACTTATCCTCTTCTCAGTTATGTGCATATCTATACTTTCTGCTGCCTTACATTCATCTCAAGGATAAGAGTTAGAAATCCTTTGAGATGAACACTACGTATAATGTTTGAACACAGTCTAGCAGGAAAATATATGCCACTCATCTGAGAAGAATGCAGAAAACGTCTATTTTATCAAAAGACTTATGTTTTATTGCAAGAATTAAGGAAAACATTGAAACTTCATTTAATTGACAGAAAATGTCAATGTAAATCCTGAACACATAGAAGCAAATGCTGGGTTAGAAAACAGTAACATTTGAAAGCATCATGTTTTTTATTCTGTCGCTTACTGCATATGGTATCTTATTTCCAAAAGGAAAGGAAAACATCAAAAGCTCAAAGAGAGGATGTTTGAAAGAAAAAACAAAACCAACTCCTTCAAAAAACCCAAATCAATCAAAAAACCAACCCAATAAAACACCAAGCCAAAATTCCCTTTATGGAATGTGGGTTTGGGGCAAAAAAGATACTACCTGACTATGAAAACACAACATTTAAATTAACATGTAGTTAATTCAGAATTAGTGGGAACAAAAGTACACTGCAATTCTAGCTATGCAGAATCCTTTATTGCTCAAAATGTCATGGAAGCACAAACCAAGGTTAAAACTTCAGTACAAACTACAGTCCAAGAGTAATTTTTAACTCTCATAATGATAAACAATTACCCAAAAGATTACCAGAAACTTCAGTATGTTCTTCTCTGTAAAATCAGGAGGTATAAGCAAGTGCTAAAGCAGAATTGCATTTGTTGATAGTTTATCTACTAGAAATGGTGAAGGCTAAAGTAGTTCAAAATAGATGGAGAACTCCCCTACTCATTTCCTTCTCTTATGTCAAGGATGGGGGGAAAGAGATAGAAGGTTGTTAAGTGAAAACAAATGAAGTAGGCAAAAACCCCATCTGCTGAAAGGCACCACAACAACAGAGGAATTACCAAGCACAGAAGTCCCATCCTACATACTTTCTTCTGTAGAAACCTTGCCCTGGTTTCGTCTGGGATGGAGTTCACATTTCCTGTTATTGTGTTGGAGTTCTTTCCCTGTCTGGGTACATATAAAAATTCATTTAAGTACCTGATGGATTATCTGTGTCTGTCTTCAGAGGCACTGACTTTTGCCAAGTAATTTTTTCTCTCACTCAGTGACCTGAGTCAGGCATGGTTACAAACCAACAATTTTACTGAATAACAACACCACTTCCTACCTAATAAGAAGGTGAGCCCTTACCTCTCCCAGGTGTTAAACCTGTTTCAAGTATTGATAACTGATTAGCTGAACTAACTGGTTTAGCAGCTCAGCTTCTGAGCAGCACACACAGACACCTGTACCTGGAGGTCCAAAGAGATAGG
This sequence comes from Scytalopus superciliaris, assembly GCA_013400415.1. NCBI lineage: Eukaryota > Metazoa > Chordata > Aves > Passeriformes > Rhinocryptidae > Scytalopus > Scytalopus superciliaris. The sequence goes on along the minus strand of VXBX01008447.1, from coordinate 294,275 downwards.
GTCGTGTAATCAGTTAATTCAGGGCAACTTGTCCCTGGTGGGAAGGCAAAAATCTGTAGCCAGTAGAGTTTCCCATGCCTTGACTTCAGTGTTGCATGATAGTGCTGCTCCAATAATGACTTCAAAGAGGCCTTGAAATTTGAAATCAAATCCAACATAATGCTTTTAAGCTGAACACCTCCCAGATTTCTGCAGCCCGCTCTACTCATCGTCCACAATCTGCTGATTAATCAACTCCCAAAGCCCAGTGGTTTCAAAAACAAAAAGTTGAATGATGAAGGAACAACAGACCTCACCAAAACCTTGCCCAGAGGATGAAGGTGATGAACTGGGGTGAACGCCTCATCTCCCAAACACTAGGTAAGTGAACTACACATACTATAACTCCTTGTCTTCAAATTGGAAAGGTAGTTCTGAGAATATAAACATGTGAACTCAACTCACCCTTCATTCAACAGGTGAATAATTATGATTCAATAATGTTTGGATATGACTCTGCCACAAATACATCTCATGCAATAGCACACCAAGAAAAGTACTTTGACATATCTAAGACTTAGAGATTGTGACATTTTATGTCATTGTCTGGGCAGAAAATGGTGAATAGCTATGCTCAAAAGAGAGACTGAAAAGAAAGCTTTGAAATCTTTTCACAGCTTTTTAAAGAGACTTGTCCTTTCACACACACACAAAAAGTACTGCTTTGTTTTTTCAAGTGTTGAAAAAAATTAGACCAGCCCCCTGTCTGATGATGAATTGAGAAATACTAAGCCAGAAGTTTTTCAGCAAATTATTACCAATTGTTTGTAGATCCAAACCCAAAAGGTGAAACCAGAAATGTGAACAGTATTACATCACCCTCCCGAGAAGTTCATTAGGAGGCTGGGGATGCCTGTTTATTGGTTACAAAGTAGATAGTGGTTTTGGGTGAGTAAATGGATAATGATTTGAAAACTGACTGCATGACTTTAAAGGAACTGAACATGCTCCTGAAGGATTCGGAATCCTCGTGAGGACTTTGGCGCACAAAGCACTCACTGTACACTTATCCTGCTGTCATTATGATCTTCTCTAAGCACCTACTGCTGACCATAGATGGACACAGAAGCTGGACAGGTCTTCAGTCTGTATCAGCATTGCCACTCTTCTGTTCACAAGGACGTTGCCCCACGTTATTTTACTGTGAGTCCACACACCTCCTTGGGGGCACAGAATCCAGTTTCATACATTTGTACACTGTGTTTTGCTCTTTCTGCTGCACATCGTGTTCCATTTAACAAAACTGGCAGTGCTAGACTACTAAAAGTTATTATCTGATTCACAAGTGATCTGTTCTTATTTGGATTAGCATGAATGTGAGAAAATCTGCATATTAACAGCTCCACTTTAAAAATATTTTCCAGGTTGCGAAGTCAAGTGTGATGTTATCTGCTTGTGCGTAAGCAGTAGTGCCACTTGAGACACTGTTACACATCTGAAATGTTTGCACAGGGCTTCAGGCAAGAGAAAAGATTGATCAGGGACTTGCACCCTTCAGAAGCAGCAGCCAGGTGGGATTCCTCAGTGTCTCAAATGACAACAGACACTTATGTTTAGGTAACAAAATCCCACCCTGAACGAGACAACTGCACACATTCAACATGCAAACAGCTTTCTTATGCATCTACACCATACTCATTAACAAAATTGTAGTCAAATAATTAAAAATTAATTGCTACCAATTTGAAATAAATGGCAAACTGAAACAAATGGTGTTGTTTCAGTCTTGCCAAGGTATCACTTTGACAGGAAAACAGATGTCTTTTTCATTTTTTTTTCTAATATATTTTGTATTTCATTAAATGTCTCTACAGAATTCTAAAACATTTAATGCACTCTGAACATAAAGCAAACATCTGTTACTAAATTATCAACCATCTCTAAACATTATGCTTATGTGTGCAGTGACTGAATTGGTATCACAAGACAATTATAAATCTGGCATGCCCTGCTTTCCAAACACTAGCCTCTTCAAGTACGTGACTTTAATGTGGTCTTTGTAATGAATATTACTTATCTTTATAGCATCAATAGTGTTCTATTTACTTCATGGACAAGTTAAGTCATGACCCCTGTCTGCTCCAGACTGTCAGTGGGAATAAGACCTGAAATATTAAATATCAAGAAGTACAGCTCTGTGCATAAAAATCCTCATTTAACTCTGCGATAAAAACCAGACTGCATAGTTGCTGAGATCAGCTGCTTGTGAGTCATGACTACACTGTCAGGCCTTTTTATTACAGTTTGGTAATGCCCAGAGAACATGAAAAAGAGAAAACATTAACACAGAGCAGTATAATTAGAGTATTCCACGTATCTTCTTAATGAAAATAAAATTTTAAAAAAAGTAACATCTATACATATATACATGTGTAAATAAATATACACAGGTGTTGCTGTTGAATTCTACCTTGGAAGATTACCCCTAAATATGGGCCTTTGGAAACCATGTAAAAATGTCTGGTTTTTTTGTTTGTTTGTTTTTTTCTATTTTGAGTCTATAATTTCCCTTGCATTGCTTTACATACTGCCACCACCCTTACTAGCTCTGGCTGCCTAGCAGCCCATGGTGCAGCGTACCCAAAAACTCTGGCCAAGTGGCTACTGCACATAACCTGAGTGGTGCCTGTGAAGCCACCCTGGATGCCCACACTGATCCCGTGACATTGCCAAGAGGGAAAACAGTTCACCCTCCATCAGGGCCTGTGCTTGCCACCACAGAATCACCTGGGCTATTGTAACTGACTTACAGAGGAGAAGAGGAAAGTTTTCCTCTTGTGTGTGAGAAACAAGGAAAATGTAGCATAATTTATCTACAGAAGATGGGTTTGGATTGCTGGAACATTCAGTACCACAGTTATATTCCAAGGACTAAGAGACTTTCATAGTGAAACTGCTTCACCTTTGGAACACATCCTACTATGCAGGTTTGCATAAAGCATCTATTTTTCATGCTAATCCACCCTACCATTTGTTTATAAGTAGTAATAAATGCAAAGACAGTCGAGAGCTGATCTCTCAAAGCCCAGCCCAAATAGCTGATGGAGAGTGTGTGTGTGTGTGTATCCCCCAGCTGGCTGGTGTCACATACACAGAAGTGTGCAAATAAGTAAAGAAAATAAATTTATGTCTGACTGCAAAATGTTCCCATAAATTTCCCATACAACAGCACTTCTGTGATTAATCCTGACACAAAGTACAACATTTAGCAGTCTAAACTCAAACATATCTGCAAACAGTAGAACTCATGAAAAATGTCTTTGTTTGTAGGTGCTCCTGTGTCAATTAAATGCACTATAACAAGGATTACATTTACACTGTAAGCATTTTCCTCTTTGGAAGACAACTCGTTTGAGTTTCTTCCTGCTGCATGACTGCCAGTATTCAGGAATTTAACATATTTCAGACTTCTACTGTAGCAAACAGGACTGAACTTGGCCAGTGGGCTCATAAGCTATTGGTGAGGACAGAGGGAGAAAGTGGGGGAGGAAGGGAGGAGACTGACAAAAACAGAGACACCAAGGGGATGACCTCCTAAGCCTTGTCTCCTTGGGAAACCACGAACATATGATCAGTACAGTTCAATTGTGATACATAAGGGGTGGGTTACAGTAATGCCTTTTTCTCATTCTTTCACATGCCACAAATACGGAAAAAACATTTAAACAATAACCTTACTATAGCTTCTGGAAAAACTATGACATAAACCTCAGTAACTAGAATACACACTCATGGGCTGCAGAGCACAAAAGCCCACACTCACCTTGCAGACCATATCTGTCAGCTCAACAAGCACAAATGGAAATCAACTCCACTTGCTTACACTTCTATGCACAGGATCAATGGAATGGTGAGTGATCTTTGCAAAGACAAAGATCAAAGAGTGGAAAAGTATAAGAAAGGCTGGTGTGCACACACAAACTGTTTTCATCAAACCCCTATAATGTAGTCAGATTTTCCTAAGATGCATGATGTAAGACTCAGGATGATGACCCTCCCATAACACCAAAATCCTGTGGGGTGAGACCCAAAAGTATTATTTGGTTTTATTTTTACTATTTCTATTACTACTAATAATGTAGCAACTTAAAATATACTACATGTGTGCCTTTCTATGTATGCATCATATGACAAAACACTTTTCTCAGCTGGAAAAACAAATTTAAACAGGCTTAAGTTTTGTGAAAGTGCTTCTTCCCCGTAGCAATACAAATGGGTAGTTTCACCCTAAATGCAAAGCTATAAACATTTTAGAAAATGAGAGTGAGAATTTAATCCCTTTTCACTCTAGGTATTGTGCCATATACCATCTCTAATGATGCAGCTATATTCAAAGACAGATTTTCAGCAAAGCTGACAAACAACAAAAAGAAACTCACGACAGATAACTGGAGTTGGAAAAAGTTAAATCTTACACTCCAATGCCCACTGAACAGAAAAGAACAGATTTCTTAGTGCTGGATGCTGATCACAACTGAAAATTTAGCTTAAATAAATAGATGAGAGGAAAAAGCAAGAAAGCCAGGATACCTTTTATTTTAATCAAGTCAGGTTTTGAAGCCTAAATTAAGAGAAGAAAGAAAAAAGACAATTTTGATTATTACAGGGGGATGTTGAGATACTGCAGACAGTTGTCAGGAAATCTTAGGCCACATTTTAATACTAGAGCCAAGTTTTGGCTTTAGGCATCCAAATGCATAAACTTATCTAGTTTGAAATATTTTATCGAAGAAACAATTTACAGTTCCAAGCATAACACTATCATAATTTTAGACACATTATACCTAAGAAAAAAAAGGAAGGTTTTGTATACAGTGCACGTTGTCTTTCATCCTTAAAATAGCATTGAACAATTACTGCCATTTCTAGATTCAAGAAAGCACATTACAATACATATTCCTTTGAGAAGCTCTCATAGACACAATAAATCCCTCCCTTCCTAAATGCAAACAAACCCAGGAACACCATTCACTTGAAGGTGCAATCACTTGGTTAATAATTTTAACTATAAGACACAAGACATTTTACAGAATCCCATGGAGACAAATTGAAGCAGAGAAGTTCAAGGTAGCTCATGTTCTTTTGGTGTCTGAGCGCCCTCTGCATCTTTTAAGGTGCATACTGATTTAAATGTCTGCTTTAAACATACTCCCAATTGCTTTTTTAATTTTCTGCCAACACTCCCAGGCATAATTTTTCTTTCTTGGTTTTGAGGAGTAGTGGAAAGAAGGGAATGCATCTGCCTACTGTGCGTGGGAGTGAAAGAGGTCACTCACAGTCAGTGCATGGGGTAAGAGTGGAAGGATGAATTTTCCTTCTCTCTGTAGCCCTTCCATACCGAGTGACATCCGTAAAGTGACCTGGCAGGAGTTTGTGACACTATTATATAGCAATGGCTGAGCTTCACCCTCAAACTCTCACACTGAATGTCCAAGCCTAGAGTTGGGCAGGACAGAACTGCAGGACAGCCAGAGCCTTCACTTGAATGCATGAACAGAAGTTGGCTGTGCAGTCAAATTGCTGTTTCTGTCTCCTGGGTCTTTTATCAAACCAAATTGTGTGAGAAAACAACTACTTGCTGGTAGTAACCAGCTTGATAATTTTATTTTTTTTGCAAGACAATTACATTGTGTAATTCTCTACATTGCAAACAGAATAGTATGTTCAATATATATTGCTTACAAAACATTTCAGCAATCAGTGAACTGTTCACACGAGTTGGGCTTCAGGGGTTTTTTCACTGTCTGAGCACCTCTACTTCAGGCCTGCTTTTATTAAACAGTATTGCAGCAACTGCAGTTTCAGAAGCACTAACACACAGACACGGATGAAAGATGTTCTGCCAGTGACACACACCCTACCCTTAAAGGGCCACTGACATTGTGAGGCTTTGAGCAGGTACCAAAGTTCAAGGAGTAAGAAACAGGTGGGTGTTGGGATCATAGAGAAACTACTGTGAACAGTAGAACAAAATGGACAGCTGGGATGATTTTGATCTATGTCTGAGTGAACTCTCCTTTACGCCAGTTTCTAACTACAGCATTTAGGATGTGCAGCCTCCAGTTCTAGAGACTGAGGGAAATAGTTTCTCTGAGCTGCTTAGAATGATGTACCAATTTTTTCTATTCTGAGATGCATCCATAGCATACATATACTGGCCTATCCTCCCACAGCATCACCTCTGAACAAAGCTTCCAAAAATACACTTTTGCAGGGGTTTTGTGAGAAACCATCACGAGTTGAAACCAAAACTCTCTAAAGAGTAGGTTCACAGTAGCTGTGATATGGGAAGTTTCTCAGCCTCAGAAAGAATTCTCTGATGAAAACAAGAATGCGACCCCTGTAACATTGTACCTGCTATGTCATTTACTGAATATGTAATGGAAATGCCAAGTTCAGCTGCATGCCCTTTCACAGTCATATAGAATAATATTCCCTCTTCAGAAAAGAAGCCCAAAGAAAAAAACAAAAACCAACCAAACAAAAAACCCCCAAACCCACAGTTTTTTCTACGTAATAGTCCTACTGCACCTTTTTCAGTAAAACAGTTCTCTTTCCTTTGAGTCAATCTGCTTTCTGTATTTTTTATCAATCTTAAAAGGCAAGACACATTAAAGATTCTCTTTGCTGCAGCATACCCTGGCAATTAACTGGCCTGGAGATAGCAGCACCATCATTAATTGACGAATAAAATGTCACCTTTTTTTTTTTTACTAACTACTTGGAAAATAAGAATACCTCGGGTAAGCTTTTCTATACTCTTCATGATACAATATTTACACAAATTTATGAGGTGATTAGAGAACTGTGTGAAAAAAATGCACATGGGGAGATTATTATTAATTTCTTTGCAGTTACAAGATGAAACGTAATTGCAGCAGTAGATCAGGTGCACAGCAGAAATCTTATCCAGCTGCTTGCACTTCCAGATTGGCTGCTTTAGAGACTTCCTTCACCAGCAGAGTCGGGTGCTTTGCAGCTGTTCAGCTGCTGGTGTATCTGGGTCACAGCCCTGCTAAGGAAAGCAGAGCAGCCTTTGGATTCAGCCCAAGTTCTGTTGCAAGCTGGGGCACACACGTGGAAAGGGGGACTGGCTGGAGCAACCACAATTAAAACTCTTGAACGCAGCTATTTAGACCAGTTGGGAGCTCAAGACATGATTCTGCTGTGTCCCCCTGGACAAAAGCACCTCAGTTCCTTCTGCTGTCCTTCCCTCCTATACTGTATCTCTCTTTTGATGTGGTGGGCCTCATTTTGAACCTCATTACGAGCTCTTTGAAGCAAGAACTATGTTTTCCTATAAGTTCATAAAGCACATAGTACAGCTGAACTTGCAGGGATGTTTCCAATAACAGTTCAGTCATTTAGATAATGTTCTTTTAAAATGACTGAGAGTGGTGCCAGCCATGTGTTGAGCAATGCTCTCTCTACCAGTAAATAAGGAACCCAGAGGCTGCACGAAGTCAACTTCCCAGAAAGCCCACAACAATCAAATTTGGTTTGTTGGCTCCAAGGAGGCAAAGATCTGACATCTGCACTATTAATATTGAAAAAAAGCCTCCCCCTGTTTTATCTTAGAGTGCCTGTGGTCCACTTATGTTGCCACATATCAAAAGGGCAATAAACAGTAAAGCTCAGTGATTTTATTACTGCAGTATGTTATGGTGGGAGTTAACAAATAGGTAATAAGATAGGTTTCCAGTTGTAGTTTTTAGGGTACTGTTACACGCAACTCAGAGCAATGGTGACCCAAGAAACATTACTAAACACATTTGCACGTTTTATTGTTGTGCTTACATGGAGATTTATGTACAGTTTTTACAAACCTAAAATGGTTGTGATAATTTATGGCCACAAGATATTGCTTATAGAACAATTTTGAAACTTCTAGGTACAGACTGCCAAAAACTATAAAATCTAGTTCTGAAACCTTGAAGAAAAGAGCAACAGGCTATTCAGTTTGTGTGTTAAACCACATCTGTGTGCAACATACAGTAGAGTACTTTAATGTTAAATTATTCCAAGATGAATAACCTGTAGAAAAAACCCAAAAACCCAACCAACCAACAAAAAAAAAACCCAAAACAAAAAACAAAACAAAACAAACAAAAAAAACCCACAAAGAAAGCCCCACTCCAAAAGACCCACCCAAACCTTTCCTTTCCAAACTTCTGCATCTCATTGCAAGGAGTCTGCTACAGACCTTTAAAGTTGTTTTTTTAATAAATCCAAGAACATGTCTCTTTAGAAAATCTGCTTATTGGACACCCACACCCAAACTCCAAAAAACCCTTACTGTCAGTAAGTATTATGGCAAGTCAGCAGCCTTTCCCAATTTTAAGGCAACAACTCTGCTTCTGTCATAAGTCACATTTTCCACCATGAATGAAAGTCAGTCACAATGGGGAAGCCAAGGCCTGGGAACGAGGCACAACACTTTACTGAACCATAAACGAGTTAGATTGACAGAACTTTCCAATGACATCACTCTTGAAAACACTAAAATGGTATGTAAAAACTGCATTTTAATTTTGATCCTCCTAAACAACATCAACAAAAGGCCAATAATGATTTATGGCTTCATAACAAAATACGATGGATGTATGTCATTTTGTCCTGCTACTTGCAGAGACAAGGAGGTAGGTCAATGTAAAAGCATTTCTTATTCTATTTCATATTAAAAAAAGATAAAATCACAGTTAATCAGATGAACTATTTATAAATTACAACATGTAATAAGGGATGGCAGACACTACAGTGAAAAAAACAAAAACCCCTAATTTATTTTTACTCTGGTGGTCAGCAGAGCAGGGACAGTGGAAAACAGAGCATAGCAAAGTGTGGCATTCCAACCTCATTCCTACCTTAATAGGCTTGGTGGGGCCCCCTGTTTGCAACTGGCAAAACTCCAGAAATTACCCCACAATATATGTCTTAGCAGGCTCAGCAGGAGATCTTGCAAATAGCCTTCACCCACTCAAAGCCTTAATTTCAGCTACCCCTGCCAGACCAAAGGGGGCTGCTACAACTGGGATATTTTCAGCAGACAATCTAAAGCACATCAGCTAAGCAACCAGTAGTTCTGTAGAGAAGATACAGTTATGAATTTTCTACTTTACTGACTCTTTATTGTAGAAATGCATCTTTTTCCCTTAGAAGAGGTAAAAAACCATTTTTACAGGGCATTATGTGTTTGTGGTTATACAGTGTTTGCTCATGCAGAGCCCTCTCTTCTGAAAGTTTTAGAATTAGTAAATTAACTAAAAACCTGCTCAATAAGTTATCTTTTTCTAATATAAATTTACAAAAAGCAGACTTGACAAGAACTGAAAAAGAAAAAAAATCCCAAATAAATAGATTTAGCAATAGTTACCTTTGCATAGGTTGTCAAATATTATGAATGCACAGTTTGAGAGTAAGGTGGTGTGACATGGTTTATTTGTGACAGAAGAAAATTCCAGGAAGAATTAGCAGCTTGTGGATAACGGCTATAAATGGAAATTAAAGCTTTTTTTGTTATATAGAGTAGATCACCCACTGTAAAATCACTGTGTCCACTCTTTTTACACAGCTTTTAGCCATCATAAAATCTATCTTGACCTTCATTGCTCAAATTTTCAATCGGGCAGATTGCCTAATCTCAAAAGAGGTATGAGACTATCAATCAAAACCTTACTGTCCACCACAGTATTTCAGCAAAACATCATAACACTGAAGTAAAAAGAAGTTATTATCCGTCATAAACTGTAAATTCATTCCTAGAGATCAAGATTTCCTTGAGTGGAATGCAATGTGAAGAGAGAAAAGGGATGCGAACTATCCATACAGACTCTCAATGTCACTAATACATAAAAGAAAAAATCCCCCAGATTATTATCTTTACTGTGCTTATCACTTAATTCAGGTAAGTTGCTGAAGTGCCTGTATTTTGAAATGGCAAAAAAATCAAATCTTCCCAGGAAGGAATAAAGCAGAGAGCAGTTACACATGAATAAGTAAAATGTTAAGTATGCTCATGAGATTATATATGCAATTATTTGATGATTAGTTAATTAAGTTAAAAACCAGACTTAATTCTGTATAGAATTAAACACATAAATTGCAACCAATTTAATGTCAAACTTTTAGGTTTACTGAGCCTATGCTTTGTATCTCTAAGGAATTCAAATGCAAGGAGTACATTTGTATATATGCCCTTGCTGATCAAAAACAAAATATGGGACAACACTAGAAGATTCTTGTTTGACAAATCTGGGAGGAAGCAGATGAAACTTTAAATATCATTTTACCTCCTATACATGAACACTTTGAAACAGGCCAGGCTCCACTTAATGTAAGCAGTAACAAAAGTGCTGCTTCACTCTGCAAAATTTATATCAACAAAAACTATTAACGTGGTGTTATTTTGGCTGTTGAATTGGATGGGCATAAAAATTCCTTCCTCTGTGAAGTAAATGGAAGCAATTTGGCATCTAACAAGCTTCATCCGATCCCATACAGAGAAGCTACTCTGAAATCACAACCTTAAGCTATGCCAGCTCACCAGCAGCAATGTGGGCACTTTGTCAAACCTGTTTGCTTAATGCCAGTTCACACCTGGGACAGGTTTGCTCAGCTATGCTTTCACTGATTACGTTTATCACGGTGTTTCTGAAGCCCAGTGAACAGGCAATGGCTGTTCTGTCACTGCACAAAAGGCAGCACTTCGCACAGCAAAACCAACAGCACATGAAACAGCAGAGACATATGGGATAAAGCAGAACCACGCTTCTAATAGAGGTTTGGGTGTTGGTGACAGGCTGCTGCCCACAACAGGGATGCAGCTCCACTTCTCCCTGGTCTCACAGAAACAGTAACCTCAGCTGGCAGATAGATACTATCATTTATCCTGCTGTAAGAGGTGTGGACACAGTCCAAGTGGGAGAGACAACAGTTTCTGGCCTGCAGATCTTATAACTTGAAGGACAAAGGAGGAGGAACAAAGGGCAGCCCCAAGTGCTACAATGTGGAAAGAGCACCGCCAGGGCAATGGTGAGTGAGCACGTGCTCAGTTACAGCCTTTCATTAAGCACAGCAGCACCATTTCTCAGATGTCTTCCTCTTTCACAGGGCAGTATAGATAGAATGAAAAGCTGTTGGCTCAGGATACTGGTCAGGTGCTATGGCAGAAATGTGAGTATCCAACTTCCCCTGTTACTGGACCAGCAAAGGGTCTCCCCCTTTGCCAGGATAATGCTAGTTTTCTTAAGTTTGTGGGATTCATTACTGCCTCCACGTGTTCAAAGAGCATGGAAAAGTGTCCTGGTGTCATTTTTTTTTTTCTTCCTCCCAAATCTGCACAAGAATGCACACATTTTCCTTTCAGTTTCATCACTATGGTTCATAGTTTTATCATCACAGCTCAGAGTGTGGTAATGTTTTGCCCACACTAAGATTTTTTTATTATTGTCAGCACCAGGCACCCAGCCATGCAATTCACTTCTCCTTCAGGTGGTACTAAACAAACTCCTCAGTGGCTGAATCCCGAACTCTGAGACAGGGAAGGCTCCCAACAGCAGTTTCAACCGGTAGGAGTGTGTTCCTAGTGGGTACACACATATATACAACAAATATGTACATGTACACATGGCCAGCCACACAGACAGAAACACTCAGCACCAATAGCCTTATCTTGTTCCTCTCACTAGCTGATCAGGAAAACATATACATATGCATACAGTTTTGATCTCTCCAGTAGCTGGCCCCAATATACAAGCCCTTGAGGCCCAGAGCCCACTCCAGCTGCTGGTAGAGGTCAACCTTGCACACACCAACAGGAGCACAGACTACAGATTTCACCAGCAGCTGCTGTTAATCTACTCAGCAATTGGTCCTTGGACCCTCTGCCCTCCAGGTGTCTCATCCAGAGGCACATATGCATATAGTCAGTTGCCTCAAAAAGCCCTGCAGTCTCCACCAAAAGTGGCTTGAACCCAGCAGTTGCCAGCTCAGTTCCTCTGGCCATTACCTGGCTTCCCCAGCAACCCTCTGGCCAGTGGGGCTTTGCATGGCCAGGATCACATGCTGACCTGCAAACCCTCACTCGCTCCAGCCGCCGGCTCCACAGATGAACAGCCCCCGTGACTTGCGGTCTTACTTCAGTTGGTGACCTCTGCACTCACACACAGAACAAAGAGTCCCTCAAAAAAGCAGAAGTTACTCAGAAGACAGGACAGTCCATGCAGATCAGACAGAAGGCAAGGCCAGACAGGTGTACTGAGAAGCAACTGCTTACATGTGACCAATCCGTTTTCTCTCCTCTTCCCTCTCCTTTCCATACTTCTTTCTCCTCAAACCACCTCACTGTCTTCCCCTTTTCTCCCCTCCACATAACAAGCCATAGTAAATTTTGTGCTATCACAAGATGCTCTTCCCCTGCACCCCACAGTGAGTACCATACCCCCAGGATGTGACCCCCTCAGTCTGCTACCCAGAGAAGTGTTCCCATCTTGGTAGGTCATGCTGGACCATGGAGCTGATGTTCTCCCCTATGATAGCCTTGGGAGGATCCTGTCTGCTCTTGTTTGTGTGGAGATGAATCTTATCATACAACTTCCAAATGTTTACCAGCAGTATCTGCTAAACAGCTGTAAAGCTCCCTCCAAAATTGTAACAGGAAAATTCCTGAAATATTAAGAGACAAAATACAATCTTCAGAGGCAGGGAGAAATGTTGTAGGCAGAAAGTGGGTTTTCCTTAAATTTCACTACAGTTCCAGGAACTGCATAATTCCTTTTCAAGCCCTCCAGAGTGGCTTCAGCTCTTGCGTGCACAGACAAAGCTAATGAGCACATTTAGAGCTTGAACTTTACCTAGTCCTAGTGCTCAGAAATGTGGAATATGTAAAACTCCCCTAACAAACCCAGGTTCCAGTGCTGAGGAGGCTCAGCCTCCTAATCCCCCTGCATTCAAAAGAAAGCTGCTTTGTTTACATGAATTTGGCTTTTAGAGTTTTTCATCAACAATCTGGACAAATTTAAGTCAGTAGAACATTCAGGCAAAGTTAGATTTCAGTGCACACAGAGCTTAACATACAGCATCTCCTAACACACATCAGACATTCTTTAAACTGCAAACAAAGGCTAGAAGCTGTTTTGTAAAAAGAAAAATCACTGCAATAGGTCAAGATTTTCTGGATAATGGGAGCCTCGATAGGATATGCAGCCAGAGCTGCCTCGTCTGACAGTAAGTGATGTTTGAGATACCACTAAACATGGTACAAAACCAGGAGGAATGACTGAAGGAGTAGGTTGCTGGGCTGTAGCTGAGCAGCAGAGATTAAGTGTAGCCAAGACATTTAAATCGAGACAAATAATTTCCAAACTCATAAGTCATAAGGTATCACAGTGTTCTGGGTGGCTAAGGCAACTAGAAATGCAAGTAGAATATATAATTTTCTTGTACCCCAACAGCAAATGGACAAGAGCAGCTTTTACTATCACTGACTTCCAAGTATGGCAGATCCTTATTTCCTGAAGGATCCATGCTTTTATTTCTCAGAAAGATGTTTGTGCAAATGTGCTGTCCTTCTTTCCCTCCTCCCCCATTCCAGCTTCCCCATGTTCCACCAGTCGAAAAACATCCAGCAACAGCATAAGGGCAAAAGAGGCGGGGTGGGGAAAGGGAATTACAATGAAAAAACCCTCTGGACTACATTCTGTAATCAAATAACCTCCAGGTTCTGCTCCAGGCTAGCCCATTTTTTTCTCTGGCTGTCGGCTATTCCGCCCTGCAGAAAAGGGCTGTTATTGTGCTCTGCACAGGTGCATAGAAAGACTCCTAAAGAGAACTCCCAATGAACACAAGGCATAAACAAACTCAAGTGTGGTCTTCTCTTCAAGAAAATAATTCAGCCAATGTGAAACTCCCTCCTTGTAATAAATTAGCTCCTAAGAGTATTCAAAAGCTAACCTTTGACCTCCTCCTGTATTATTCTCATGACCACCAGTGGGAGAGGAGGTCAAGTTGGTCAGTTCTTCTCACCAGTCACTGATGCCTCTTTAGCAAAGGAGGGGTGGGGGAGGAGGGAAAAAAGAAAGAAAAAGACAGGGAGGGGGGAGAAAAATCAAATTTGCTTCTCCATTGAAACATAGGCTTAGTAAGTAAACCAAAGAGGCCCAAGCCTCCCCCGGCAGGCGTCCAATTTTACAACACATTTGTAAGTGTGCTGCTGTCTAAATATACTCAACACAGAGAAATTCCACACCATGGCTACAGCAAACGGGCCAGCACTCCGCAGCCAGCTGCTGCAGGATTTTTCGGCGTTTGGTCTGCAAACTAAAACCATGGAAAGCTAATGGAAAGGCCACAACTGGCAGCTTGTTTTGGCCGCCTCACATACATAAGGCTCGTCTCCTGATTGAAAGCATATGAAGAAGGTTAGGGTGCTAAAAATAGCATAATTTGTTAAGTGGCACATTCCACCTACCCGTGGCTGGCACATGTTAAGTTCATTCATACGCACAAGACATTCCTTGCCAATCTCTTCCAACATTTTTCACTTAGTGGGTAGCAATTTTTAGAATAACTACATCATGGTATCATATCAGATAATCTTTGTTAATAAAACCGCACATTGATTTGCTTCCCATGTCACATGCAGTTTCATTGGAAACCCCTCTTTTGATAGTCTGGATAGTTACAGAACTCCTGGTAAATGGAGTTCTCTGGAAAGTATTCCAACTATCTGTAGCTGGCCAGCACTTGATTTATTTTGCCAGCATATACATCAGACTGGGTTGTGAAAAGAACCCACTTTTATTTTTATTTGGAGTACAAAAGCTGCTCTGTAGTTTCAGTACCTCCCATTGCCTGGATACTTCTCTGTCACCTCTGCACTTTGCACTGCTGAGGGGAGAGACTGAGACTTTCAGCAAAGAAATACGTTGAATATTTCCCTTGTCAGAAACATTAATCTGAAAGTCCATTTCATTACCTGTCAGCAAGGATGAGTGTTTTATCTCTGCATTCAACAGTATATAATACAACTACTAGGAAAATCATCACCACGATAGTCTAGCTCCTTCTTGTAACTCCATGATAATGTCTTCTGAGACACAGCTTTGTAATTATTCTATAAAACAAGTGAACACTTTTCCCTAAAATAAATCCAAATGACATAGTTCCATTATATTTAAAAGAATAGCACAGTTAACTGGAGCTGAAAGCTGAACACACAAAAGGTAAGAGAACAAAAAAGGCAAGACAACTTCATGCAGACAGAGTATGTTTTTCCCCAATACTGTTAAAGTCGTAATAAAAATTATAATGAAAATTATATTCTCGGGACAGGAAAAAAACCCAGCATGACATCTTTTATTTCAGGTTTAAAGTTACACAAATTTTTAATTATTTCACTTTGTTTAAACACCTTCTTCTGCTTGTTTTATACTACACAGTGCTTCCCACTTCTGTAAACTATCCCTGTATAAGACTAGCTAATAATCTTTCATCTGAGATGAACTACATGAATTTTGTGATTTAGCTACTGAAGTGTATGATACATAGTCTTTGAAGAAATTTCTCTTTTAAAAGTGAAGTGATTTCTATCATCTATTTTAGTAAATCAGCCAATCTGGAATTAAATATTTCAGTCATTCTAACATTAAATAGTAGATCTATTGTCTAATAGGGTTCAAATTTTATTTTAATTTCTATTTGGAAACAATGCAGGAATATAAATAGATACTGCTGACTCTGTCATGACTCATCCCAAACCAAACTGTGATCAATTTTTTAAGACACCAAAGAAAATCTGACAGAAACACCACACAACCAGCTACTATAAATAACCCACGTGAGTTATGATGGCAATCAATTAATGTGAAAAATAAAACATAAATCACAGAGGAGTCCATAAGCGCAGAATTCCCTACTTCACTAAGGTGGCAAATGATAGACTTAAGATGCCAGTTAATTTCAGGAGCCTGAATATTAAGAACAGACACGCAGTTCAAATAATTGAATCAGGGAAGTATTCCAGTGCAAGGCTACTGTTGATCTCAATCATCTGTGTAAAACAAGCAGCACGATCGTGTATCAGCTCTCACTGGATAATTCACAACAAAACATATGTAAGGGGCTATGCTTGTCTCGTATTATGAAACAATAGAGGTTCTAAAACTTAATGAAGTCTGACATAGCTAGGTTAGTTCCCTGCTCAATAATATCACCATCAGACTTTTCCCCAGGAGCACAGTTTTTGTTTTAACTATCTTTACCTGCACTTGAACCACTGATTCAAGCTGATGGACTAAAGAATAGGAGAACAGATGGAGTTTTGAGCAGTACCTTGCCAAGCTGGATGAGAGGAGGAAAGAATTCCCTCTTTTCCACTTTGCAAGTACATTTTGGGGTTTGGCTGCGCCAAGGTACGTGAAAAAGAACGCATACAGACATCCCTCAACAAATACACAATCAGATGTCAAAATGTTTTTGTCATTTTAGAGCATCACAGTCTCAGATAAAGCTCTTCATGCAGGGCTTGGCCCCCCAGGAAAGAGAAACTAGTATGAGATGAGACAATGCAGAGGGCTCAGAATAGGTTGCAAAGGATAACATATTTCTCCTATACTTCAATTCCAAGCGGATACCTGAGATGCTGAAAGCCTTTGGGACAACATCTTTTACCAGCTGGACAAACAGCTGGTGGCACAGCATGGGGATCAAATTGCACCACACAAGTCAGAATCTGAAATCATGCACAGACCTAGCGGGGCTGTGAGTTGAATGTAAAAGCTTCTCCGTATTCACCCCTAATACACTTACTAAGGAGCTGTACTAACTTTCACAAAGTTCCTACGTGTCTGATGTTTCCTGGTAACAGATATTCATCACCAGATCTGTAAGGTCATTAATATCCATTAATGCCACTGTAAGTCGATGGGTGCTCAAACAGGACTCTCCTCTCACAGCACATGCTATGGTCTCCTGTGGGAGCAGCAGTGGCAGCCTAGGATCCAGGCTGGAATTGAGATATTGTTTAAGTGTTCATCAACGACTTGGATGAAAGGGTAGGTGCCTCCTCAGCAAGTTCATGATTATACAAAACCGTGAAGAGTGGCTGATACCCCACAGCTCTGTGTGGCCATTCAGAGGGACCCCAACAGTTTGGAGAGATAGAGAGAAACTGTTTCAAGTTCAGTGAAGGCAAATGCCGGGTCCTGCACCTGGGGAGGAATAACCCCAGGCAACCAGTACAGGCTGGGGGGGCTGGCTTGCTGGAAAGGTGCTGTGCAGCACATGCAGCACATTCTCTGTGCTGCAGAGAGTGACCTGAGGGTCCTGGTGTACAACAAGCAGTTCATGAGCCAGTAGCGTTGCCCTGGGGGCCAGGAAGGCCAACAGAATCCTGGGATGCATTAGAAAGTGCATTGCCAGTAGGCTGAGGGAGGTGATCCTGCCCCTGTACTCAGCCATGGGGAGGCACATCTGGAGTGCTGCATCCAGTCCTGGCTCCTCAGGACAAGAGACACGGAGCTCCTGGAGCGGGTCCAGCACAGGCTGTGGAGATGCTGAAGGGACTGGAGCATCTCTGTCAGGAGGGAAGGCTGAGGGAGCTGGGGCTGTTCAGCCTCCAGAAGAGACACTGAGAGGGGACCTCCCCCCTGTCTGTCAGTGTGTGCAGGGAGGGGGCAGAGCACGGACCAGGCTCTGCTCGGGGGTGCCCAGCAATGGGACAAGAGGAACGGGCAGGAACTGATGCCCAGGGAGTTCCACCTGGACAGGAGGAAGAACTTCTTTGCTGTGCAGGGGCCGAGCACTGAACAGATTGCCCAGAGAGGGTGTGGAGTCTCCCTCACTGGGGATATTCCAGAACCATGTGGACACAATCCTCTGCCGTGTGTGCTGGAGTAGGGAGGTGGGACCAGATAACCCACTGTGGTTCCTTTCAACCTGACCCATCCTGGATTCTGAGACTGTGCTTACCCAAGTAACTATCCCTTTTGTTTCTCACTCCACCTGAAACCTGCTCATCGAATATTGTTGGATGCACAAAGAAAAAGCAACAGTAAAAATGCAAATAAAATATATACATTTTCACCATTAAATTACAAGATAAAACTGTTCCCCATTCTCACAGATGCATGGATGTCATCATTCATAAGAAGTCCATGTGTCAGAAAAGGAGTCAATAGGAAAATTAAGAGTTCTGGCAAGTACACAGGGCAGGAAAAGCCAAAGTGTTCTGATATTTGTAATATTTTTGGCAATACAAGTGGAAGAAAACTTGCCTACATTGACACAACGAGCTTTCTGGATACTGACAATCCTGAAGACAGAGAATTGCCAGGGAGTATCTCCTACAGCCCAACATTTTGGGTTTGGGTTCAGAACCTCTATTCTTTGCAGCTCCAGCACAAGCATTTTGCTGCTTTCAGGGAGTTGTTGGTTTTAGTAAGTGCCTTAAAAAAAAAAAATAAAAATAATCTAGAATGAAAAAGCATCAGATACATTCCTGTAATGTTTTGAAAACATTAAAGAGCAGTCCTCAAGTTGTTCTTGGCTGATAGCATAGTATTTGGGGGTAGGAGGGGGGAAAGAAACCAAACCCCAACACAATAAAACCCAGTTAACATGCAAGAGACTGAAAATCCATAGGGCAGGTGTAGGAGGGCCACCAATCTCCGCTAAGCTTCACTCAAGCCTTCAAAACAAAATTGGAGCAGCACAGAGGGATTTTACCATACCAATTTATTTATCCCACATTCAGCACACAAGAGATTGAGATTTGGGGGGTTCGGCACATGACAAACACACAGATGCAAACTTTCAGCATCCTGCACTGCCTGTGTTGTCACAGAAAGCAAACAGAAGTAAGTCCTAGAAAAATTGCTTGATTGAGATTTAGGGCACAAAATTACAACTTGCCCAATTCTGAGATAATTTCCAGTTCCACATTACAAAGACAGACAAATTATTTATTTCAGAGGGCAGAATTCCCTGTGAAATCTATAGATTCTTCTGTTTGTAATTAAAATAAATAGCTTTAATGAAATTTAATTTCCTTTACGTTCAATTATTTGGTAAGTTTCATGTGTTTCAGACTGTTTAAAAATCCTGAATGGCTTTTTGCACCAGAACTATGAAACTAAAACACTCTAAAAGTTAAATAATTTCAAAAATTCAGTGTAGTTTTCATGACAGATTCATAATTATTTGTACTTTGTATTCAAATGAGAATTAAAAGCATTTTATCTTAATCCATTTATAGAAAACAAACACACAAAAAGCATACAATCCATTCTTCAGCAAACTGTTATTATATAAAGTACAAGTGTATATGAATAATGAGCATATTAAATTGAACCACTGGAAATTTGGAAAATTTGGGAATTTCCCTATACTCACACAAAATTACCCATCATGTTTTAAAATTGTAGAAAGATCTTTAAAATTTGTTGGATCTGCAGTGTAGAACTCAAAGCTTTCACTGCCATAGTGAGACCAATTCAGTAAAAATAAGGAAGTCTATCTGAAAGCGATTCAACACTACAGTTATATACTACAGTATAAAAATAATTTTAATTAGATTGATCCCAATCTAAATTTGGCATAACTTTCAGATTTAACTATTTTTGTAGAGATTTTTAAAATGAAAAAATTAACGTTACAAATTTTAAATTATGCCATGAATGAGTCCTCATCTCTAACAAACTACTTTCCAAATTCAGGCATACTTTTAGTTGCCCTGAAGGTATAGGGGCTTTTTGTTCAGTTTCTACAAAAGTAGCCCTGATTATTTAGAGGTTTTCTGAACTGTGAAATTTTGAAAGGTTTTTGTTTTAAAATCATCCAAAACTAGAAAGAAAAAAAATCTCCAAAAGCAATGGTAACTACAGCTGGAATACTCTGTTTATATGTTGACATTCTCCCCGTTTAAAATTATTTATAATATTTTAAAATGTTTGAATCAAAAATCTTCAAATAAAAACTGAAATTTTGTTCTTGAGCTAACTCAGACCATTTCACAGAAAGATACTGCTTAATTCTTTTAAATTTTAACAGATTCAATGCATGAATTATGTGCTCTGTATTTAGGGTTTACAACATGGTTTAGAAAATCAAAATGAAGAGTAGATTTGCTTGATTTAAAGCTGCTGGAAGCCACAAGTGGACCATGCCATGCTTTCATAACAAAACCAATACTCCCTGCCCATTCACTCCCTTGGCAGGGCTACTCAGATGATCACTGATACTCACTGATCTTGGTAAAACCAGTTTTGCCTGAGACTAGTCCAGCTGTATCACCCATGTTCAGATGTGCCCCTGCTCAACTAAAGGAATTGCAAACCCTCGGTCCTCTGACATTTATCAGGGGGCCATTCTGTGCCAGCTGATCTAATTCAGAAGCTTTAGTTCTTCAGTTCCTGGTAAATTCAGACTTGTTGTCAATCAGCTCCTTCATAATCTCGGGCAAGTTCCTTAATGTCTTTGCATCTCAAGCTTTAAACATCATCTCTGGCTGTTTAAAGAGGTGGTGCTCCCTTCCTCTCATCTTTTATAGCTACCCATCCCTTCAGACAACCTCAGCTTTGGGGAAAGGACTCACTTCTCTCCCCCAGCCACAGCCCTGCAACTAACAAACAAATGCTACTTAAACGTGTACATTAAAAAATTAAAAAGAGAAAGACAAAAATTACATGTCATTTTCTTGCAGGGAAAAAAAAAAAGGTATTAATTGTTTCTGAAATTTCCATCATACTTAGCTTTGTCAGTGTGCAAAAATAACAGAGTTTTGGCTGGGTTCATAAGCACTTTGCCAACAGCCTCTGCAACAGGGAATCAGGGCAAATATTCCCTGCTTTGAAGTATCAGTGAAGCTGTGTAGTGTCCTTGTTTATGAATGAGTTTATAATTCAGTGAACTAGAAAACAACTGCGCCGTAACAATCTGAACCAGAAAGAAGACAAATATGCTCTATTCTGCTTGACTATACCCTCTGTATAATGTTATGCAGTGTTTAACTGCAAATATCTCTGTTACAATTAAGTATAAAGACTGGTTTTTTTTCTGAACTTCATAGGATTTTTACACATGCCTTTTTTTTTTTCTTCCACTACAGAGTTGTTCTTTTTAGAAGTGTTTGTAGGCAATTGGTTTTAAAAGGGCTCCAGGGGGCTTTTCCCTACTGTGTTAAGCTGTTTTGATATTCTTTTACAAGCACAGTCTTAAAGTTGTTCTCCCAGATGCATTGTCTTACTAATCAGCTTTATGAGGTTCAAGGTCGCCATTCAACATTAATTATTCATTGTACAATTCACAGCTGGTGATGATGTTTAAAATGGCAAATAATATGAGTGCTAAAAAATAAATTCATAGAGCATCTTACCCATATTTCTTCAGATCAGAGTAAACAAGAAATCAGAAGAAAAAGAGATAAGATTAGTATGGTACTATGGAAAACTGGCTTTGAGTTAACTTGCAGAAATACCTGTGGCTTTCCTGATTTTATACAGACATTTCCAAAATTAACTACAATGGAAAAAAGGGAGGTTTGTGGGCACTGGTATCAAAACAGTCCAACGTCTAAGCGAAGGCAGCCATAACAAAATCCCAAAGGACAAACGAGATATTTAAAATGCATTGTTCAAAGATTTACAAAGTCAAAATGCTTGAGAAAAAACTATCCGTGAATGAAAACTTTTAGCATGTAAAGAGAGTATAAATATCTTATATTTATAGCAGTCCTTGTGTATGTTTTAAATCTGTGCAGTGTCAATTTTAGAAAGGTTTTTTCTTCTTCTTTAGGCAAGCCAAGACTTGTCATCCTTTGACAGTGGCAGGAATGATGTCATCAGCAAAAAATAAGCCTTTTTTAAAGGGCTATTTAGATTTTGGCAAACTGGTGTGGGCAAGCTGCTACAACAGATTCTGCCTGCTCTCTCCTCTGCTGTACTCATTCCTTAACTTATTAAGGATTCAAGAACAGTTGAGGCTTTGAAACAGTGTGGAACGAGAGCCAAAACCTCCTATTCTAAGTCTAATTATTCTCAGTTCCTTCCATACACATTCTAACAAACATAACACTTCTCTGTGTACAATATACTTGCTTAACCGAACCTTTTTTTAATGATAGTACCATATTAAAGACCTTCTGTTTTCTTTTCTGATGTCCTGTTTTACAGCTAAAATACAAAATACTTGCTGCCTCCACTCAATCACACTTGTGCAATTACTCAGTGTCTCCTGATAGTACTTCAGCAATTATTTTTATCTGCAGCTGGAATGTTTTTCTTTCCTCTGCAACTTAATTTCTTGGTTTGTTTGGACAAAATATGTTAAACTGATTTCAAAAATATGGTTTACAAAGTGCAGGTCACTACCAGATGTTATTTTATACTTTCAGGCTGACACTTTATGTCCTGAAAAGTGGGTCCTGTGATGATTCTCATGTCAGTAACTACTGAGCTGACATACTACAAATGGATCTGATTCAACACAAATGCTGAAATTAATACCTTAATTCTGGCACAAATGTGTTTTCAAAAAACTCTTTTCAAAAGCAAGTCAAGTTTTTAAACATTATCAAATTCTAAACGCTTGCACTCCATGTGTGTGTCAATAAGCACGTGCATTTACAAAACCTGATCCAGCTACCCAGTAGACTCTATTTCTCTTCATTAATGATGGTTCATGATAGCTTGGGAAAAGCTAAGGCAAGCTTTAACCACACACTTCAGAGCACGCAGGCAGTAGGTTTCTTTTTTTAAGAACTGAGTGCTTACAGCAGAAAATTCAATTGCCAAGAAAACAGGCAGTCAAACTAGCCATATAAATACATTTCTGAAATAAACTAAGTTTTATTTCCAGATTAGCTTTATGCAGGAATGAAGCATACGAAAACATAATTTACTCTGAGTGGACAGTCAGTAATTGTTAAAAAAAAAAAATCATTAAGAATATGAAATGCTATGTCTTTTGGTATCCACTGTAAATCATTGGAAAAAAATTTTCTACCTACTTGTTTCAGAATTTCATCAGTTTGTTTTAATTTACAGTGAAAACTAACTATGGTACTTCACTCCCTCCCTCCCACCCTCTCTGAAATAGCTATATTTTCAAAATTATATCTAGAAGATATGTAGATAGGATGCAAGATAGCAGATTTACCAACTATCCCTTTTTCTGGTTTTCTCTTCATATTTAGAGTTCTGCCATTTGTTGTATGGCATCTGGTAGGATCATTAACATCTGTGTTATTCTTGTCAAGAAAACAAAGCTTGCAATTTAAGCAAAGAATATAGGTGAATACTGGCTGCTTCAGAATGTATTTTGAACACAAACTGATGGCTCTACAGTATAGGAGAGCGAGAATCACTTCATTCCAGGACACCACATCTTTACCTTCAGGTCTTACACTGTTTTTCACTTAAAAGATTTCAGCCTGTGAAGAGTTCCTGACTCTTTAGGACTGGGGATGGGCTTCTCTGACATTAAATCAGAAAAGAAAAAAAGAAGAATTATGCTTAGCCTGCTCTTGCTAAGAATCTCTGCTCATGCAGTCCCTCAGCAAAAGTGTTTCACAAAAAAAAGAAAAAAACCAAAACAAAACAAACAACCCTGAGCTTGAAAACTTTTCTGCATTTTTGAACACTGGCAGTGTATACTGAACTGTGCCATGACCAACATGCAACTTAACCTTTCAAGTTTGGTGCTTCAGTTTTCCCTTTGATTTCTGTTGACATAAAAGGCATTAAGCGTCTGACTTCAAAGAACAGCCAGTGTGGGTATTTGTTGTTCAGCATGGTGGTCTTTGCTTAAATGGCTGCTTCTTTTGTGTTTCTATTTTTTCTGTAGTTGACTTACTATATAAACATTATGTTCTTAGCCTCCCTGTCTCACCATTCAGCCTTATAAAAAAAATTACGCAGCCTTGTATAAATTACTCTGGTAGCCAAATGTAACATATTCCCAGAATATTTTCCATTTCTGTAAAAAATGTAAAATCACAATGTTTTCAGAGTTATTTGTACTTGTGTCCAACACTATTTTGAAAAATTGCAACCAATTAAGACATTGTAGTTGTAACTAGCAATTCTACTCCCAAGCTTTGAAGGAAATGGAAAACATGTAAGAGGGTTCATTTCCTTTCTGAATTTTACACCAGAGATTGTCTCTCTAGAATTTAAAAGAGACTCAATTATTCTCCCAAAGTAATTTTTTTTTTTTTTTACCCTAATGACATTCTTCTATATTCATCACTCTCATATTAATTGCATTTAGGGCATACGTGTCTAAAATACTGTTCCCTTTAAACAAAGCAAGAAGAAAAAAGGTAGAAGCAACTTTTTTGCAAAGGCTGAGGGGACACAGCAGCAGCAACCACTGCTATGGGCATTATCTGTCACTCACTCACATGCTGGACCCTCTGCTGGAAATTAATGCAGAACTCCCAAAATTAGAGAGGTATTAGTTTATACCAGTTGAGAATTTGGGACAGATTTCTGGATCACCAAACACATGACAAGAAGCAGTTCCTCTGCAATAATTCTGGATGAAACACGGTAGCCTGTGTTCAGCCCAAGTGCACCTCATGTATTATAAACAAGATTCCTCAAGGCTCCTTTCCCCAAAATCGATGCAGTGCACACCCAGAGCACAACCTGCAACAAACTACTTGGGTCACAGTCTAAAAATGCCATCCTGGTGTTGCACTGCAACCAGAGTGCCTATTTATGAGAGCTAACATCACTTCTTGAAATACAATCCACAGGGTGCACAAAGACATCTCTCCTGTAGATCCAGGACATATTCCTGATGCTCTTGGTCCTTGTTTCTCCACCATATGTACACAGGGCTGTGTGTTGGGAAGCTGGCAGCAATGTGCGTTCATCCACGCTGACAGCTTCAGGGGGTTATGCTACTTACCCTGAATTCTGATTGCAAGTTTCTGGAGAAGCTTATGCTGAGTAATAAGAGAGTTTTCCCACAATTCTCACTAGAAAAACACTACAATATCAAAAGACATCATAGAAATTCTTGGGCTTCTGGAAAAGGAGAACACAGGACTTTCAAAGCTTGAGGATAACCCTTTCCAGTCAGTCAATCCCATTTGCCAGCACACTTTCTATTGCTGAGGTCCCCAAAGGCTGTACTGTTTGCAGGCTGCTGCAGTGCAAAAGGGTGCTCAGTTTGGTAAAATTTTCTCTTCCCTATCCCACCTGGGTGCACAGTACAGCTGCTTCCCAGCTGTGACAGCTTCTTTCTGGCCTCACCAGTTCCTCCTCAGTGCTGCTGGCATGGAGAGGCTGCAGGAGCAACAGGAAAAACAGGGAGGGCCACAGTGCAGCTGAACTGTGCACAGCAGGGTCAGATGTTGGGTAGATGGCCAAGCACCACGAGACTGTAGCACTGCAGCATTATTTGCTGTGAAGAATCTGAAAGTATTCTGTGGTGCTGCTTAGAGTTGTAGGAGTATTGGCAGATTTCATCAGAGAAAGCAAAAGGGGGCAGGGGCCGGGGGAAGCCCATAAATGGTGTGGTCAGCAAAGGCCAGAACTCCACTGCAGCACCTTCAAGGTATCTGGTCTGTTGTTTTTATAAATGAATTTTGGATTTCCCACAGGACTACTTAAGGAGTCTGAAGGGCCATATGAAAAGAAAATAGTTGCTCTTCATGAGCTGGGATGACCCTACCTGGTAAGAATGTTACTTGAATGATGTAGGGAAAATGGTGACCAGGACAGTACATAGGTGACATTGCACAAGTCTAGTTACTTTTATTGCCAGCACGTTGAGATTAATTTCTGTGCAAAAAGAAAATATACAGGCCCACTTTTGAAAATTAGAAAAGAATGAAACTGTCTTATTATTTTTTTTTTTTTACACTACTGTCTCTTTGGAGCAGGGAGAAAAGGGGGAGAACAATAGAAAGAAGGAATTCAAGGAAAAAGGTGTACAGGGAATATATACATGGCCCTGTGTCACTGTCTCTGTGAGCTGGGGAGGCCAGGAAGATTGCATTCCCTTTTCGGTCCTTCCACTGGGTAAATTATACAGGACATACCCTGCTGTTTATGCACCAGATTCCACATGTAAAATGGAAATAGCATCACCAGTCTTTCTGTAAAGTGTTTTGAGATCTACAGGTAAAAACCAAAGAAACAAGACCAAAAAACCCCAAACAAAGAAGAAATGACACCACACAAATTGATTTCTTTGAGTTTCATGAGAATATTTGTTGTAAACTTTCTGGCAGCATCAGACTGAACGCTCTTTGCAGCTGGTTACAATATTATTCTGCCTGGGCAAGGTGAACTAAAAGAACAACTCGGGTTTTTTTGCATAGCTTTCCTGATTGTTTTCACCAGTGGATCTGAAAACACTTTACAGAAGGGACTGTAATGGAAAAAGCATCAACTGACTCTTTATGTGCTGCCCTCACTTTTAAGTAAACAGAAAGCTCGAGGGAAGCAAAAAAATTTAGTGTCATTGTCAAGAATAGAACCCAGAAACTGAGCATCCTTTTCTTTTGTACTCTAACCAGAAGAGGAAATATTTCTCAAATTAAAAATTAGCATGGCTTTTCCCCTACTCCCATTTAGAAATCAAGGCAGTAAAACAGGCTTGTGTTTGGCCACAGGAACTTTTACTGCTTCAAGTCAGTTTTAGGGCAGCATTTGCTATCTGCAACAGAACTATAAAAAGATAATACTCTCCATCATGTCCTGTATTGCTTTTATTGTTTGTTGAATTTTAAATGCCATATCTGTATCCACAACAGCGTAATAGAGAAGAAATAGAAACCCAGACTGAAATTTAGACAGGTGAAGAGAATTATTACCTACTACCTATAAAGAGTAGGGCACTTTAACAATAAACCTAAGATGAAACACAAGTTAACATTCCAGTGAAGATATCCCTTAAATAGGAAATGCAGTGATCTGTGTCGAGCCTTTGAGTGACCTGTAGCATGAATCTGTATACAGATTTTATATGTGTGTGCAGGGAAACCTGTTCAGGTACAGACGGGATATCATTCACTCCATTGTCATCTATGTGGCCTTGAGAAGCAAGCAAGAAAAACTGGGGTCTTGTTGTCTCCACTGTCACTTTAGTACAGTGATGAAGACAAATACAGAAAATGCAAACTCTAGAATATAAACACTTTCCCTTCCTACACTCTTTTTTTTTTTTTTTAATCTGCTAGAGACTTTTTACCAGTTTGCACAAAAATGTGTCCCACAAAATGAGTTGGTTTATTGAGTAATATTATATAACTGTTCGAATTATCAAAGGAAGTGAAAAGTCACCAAAACAAACACATTCAGTCTGCTAATTTTACTTGCAGTTTCTGAACTGACATAATGCAGCTTCTTTTTAAAGCTTTCTTGAAAAAACAGCAATTTCCTGTGTTTATTTTGTCTTCTTATTTCAGAAAAGTCTCTGATTTGTAGCAGTAGATGTGATTTACACAATGGAAAGTTTTTTACCAACAAGGGGTTTTCAGCTGATACAATCAATGGAGAAATAAAAACCTTTGAGTATTAATGCCTTCATAGATTTTTCAAATGATTGTAATTTAAAAACCAGTAACCTCAACATTTAATTACTGGGACCATTATATAACAACTTATGATCTACTTTATGCCTTAAATTCTGCCTTAAACTTGACCCATTTTATTCTGCTGAGCAGAATGGAAACTCATATGGTATTTGTTATCTTGCCAGAGCTGTGACAATCTGTAGTAGGACTTCTCTGTGTTTTTAAATTACAAGAGCAGTAAGAGTAGAACTTTTACGTGCTCATCTTATTTGAAACAGGATTTAATGGACAGCATGAAAGCCAAGAGGACTAGATTGTGAGACATAATTCAGTGTGCTTTTTTACTGCTTTGACTTTAAGTCATAATATGTATATTTATGAATGAAACAGCTATTTTTTTAATTTTTTTTTTTTAGTAGGCTTTTGGCAAGGGGGTTCAGACATCCTCTGGTAAAGAGACATTTCAGCGACAAATTTTAAATAAACTCCAAAAATCAACCTGAAAGCAATGGGGAGGAAGTAGGGGAACATAGATATAAAAAAACCCCATCAAGGTTTCAAGTTGCAGGAGTTTGCTAAAAGCACAAATTTTGTGGTGAAATATGGAGAAAGGAAGAAATAGCTCCAGTAAAATGGAAGGAGAGAGGCAGAAACAGCCCCAGTAAAATCTGTCTTCTCATAAGAATGATCTGAACATACTCCAGCTCCATCAGTAAGCACAAAACATAGAACCACAGAATGTCCCAAGCTGGAAGGAACCTCAAGAATCATGGAGTCCGACTCCTTGCCCTGCACAGGACACCCCAACAATCCCATCATGTGCCTGAGAGTGTTGTCCAAATGCTCCTTCATCTCAGGCCTGGGTCAGGTTTGGAGCCATGACCACTGCCCTGGGGAGCCTGATCAGTGCCTGACCAGCCTCTGGGGGAAGAAACTTTTCCAAATATCCAACTTAACCCTGCCCTGACACAGCTCCAGCCGCTCCCTCGGGTCCTGCCACTGGTCACCACAGAGCAGAGATCAGTGTCTGCCCCTCCCAAGGA
Source organism: Scytalopus superciliaris (assembly GCA_013400415.1). NCBI lineage: Eukaryota > Metazoa > Chordata > Aves > Passeriformes > Rhinocryptidae > Scytalopus > Scytalopus superciliaris. The sequence goes on along the minus strand of VXBX01008447.1, from coordinate 265,667 downwards.
AGCTGCAGATGCTGTGAGGTCTCCTTTCAGTGTCCTCCAGGCTGAGCAAGCCAAGTGACCTCAGCTGCTCCTTGTATGGCTTCCCCTCAAGGCCCTTCTGAAGCAAAGGGCCATCAAATCACATTTAAGACATGAAACCATGAATAAAGAAACAACAAAACAGCTTATAAGTAACCAAGACTCTCATATAACTAATAAATTTGAAAACACGACAGCCAATTTACTACATTAACTGAGCTCCAACCTTCTTTTCATCAATGTGTCTCTTAAAAAGATTCATCCTCTTTTCCTACTCTGTGGTATGTAAACCCTACCAATACTGAGTGAGGGTAAATGACCACTAGATAACTCATATTTAGCACACCCAGTATTACAGAATAAGGAAGATTACGCTTGCACCCTGGCTAAGCAGAAACACTGTGCTAGTTACATCTCTCCCCTACCTACACACTCACTGAACACACAGCTTCACAATGAAAACTCTCAACTTTCTGCACTAGTACATTTTTTTTCCCTGAATTCACATGAGCTTGAAAAACACGCACAGCCAGATAATCTGAAGAGGTAAAGTGAATGCATAAAACGCTCTCCTATACATATTTTCTACTAGCAAACCAGAAATAGAGATTCTGCAGACAACACTCCTGTAGTACTTCAATTCCCACAAGAAACTCCATCTTTGGATCCCTTTTTTTGGTTTATGAAGTTACAGTTAACTTGAGTGTCTCCTACTGAACAGAATCTTAATTTATTACAAGGATCAAAAATCTGCAGATGCTGCACAAGCCACCCACAGGCTCCTGAAACACACATACAGGTGAGGTCTCATTAAACCAGTCCCTCACACTGGGGAAGCACAGCAGTGCTGACAGGTTTACAGTACATGAAGCCTTTTGGGAAAATGAGTTCAAATTCTAACAATATAGTCTTTAGGGAGGAAGATTCCCCTTTGATACGAACACTACTTATTCTAAAGCCTTCAAATGCCTATAGTTTCTATGATGGCTAAATATAGAGCATCATTTACTTCACACATTGTTTGGTTCCCTGCATTTTGAATAGACTTGTTATTGACCACTTTTGCCAGGAAGTTCAGTCTACTCTTTCTTGAGAAAATGCAAGGAAGTCATGCCTAGAATTATTTGTTGCCGTTGTGGGTCTACAGAGTCAAATTGTCTTCCCCACAATTTCTCTGCAGAAATCTCTCCTGTTCCTCCACCTTTGTAACCTCTGAGAGAAGTGCTCTAAAGGTCTGTCCTGTGAGACTCTGGCCCATGGATGGGCAGGTTTTATCAAACCGTTCACAGGCTCCAACTCCATACTGCTACTTAAAAGAGGAAAGGAGAATGGGTGGGAAATGCAGAGGAGGGGGAAAGGGAGGAAAATAAAAAGGTGTTTTTCTCACAGCCACAAAAAAACTACAAAACAGATAACTTTCGTGAGATCTGGGAGACTTTTCTGGGATCACTGTTTTCACACAAAGGCAGCAGATTCAGAATTAACTTAAACACAGTTTTGCCATGAAAGCTTTACAAATCTTCAGACACCAATTTTACATGCTTCAGTACACTTGAAATACCATAACTAGAAAAATCCTATACACAGGGAAAAAATAAGATATATGCACACACTAGAACTTCAAAACAAAGCAGCAATTTGAGCTTATACACAGATACACTGAACTACAGCAAACAGAAAACAGTAGTGATGGTGGTTGACTGTCTGGTGAAATATGGGAGCTGGAGGGATTTATACTTTAAAGAGAAGTTAACACTGCACATTACTTTCTAATAGCTTCTGGTTCAAGACTCATGCAATATCTCTGTTTTTAATACCAACCATCTGTACTAAACTCAGAATCTATCAAAGCTGTGTATCTTCAAGGTACAGGAAAAAATGAATTATGTAACTACTAGTGATCAGCCCAATGTCCTTTCTGCCTTATAAGAAACACAAGTTTCTGTTAGTGGAAAGACAATCAAACTAACATTTTGATGGCTGATGCAAAGACAAAAACCATTTTCTGCAGCCATACCAAAAAATATTAAAACACCTTTAAAAACCTGGTGTGTCTTAATTTCTATTTGCAAGGGCTAAGAGAAAGAAATAATAAGGGTTCTGGTACATTTCAGACTTCTACTACCATAAACAGAGATTGTTCCTGCCTATTGCTTATTAGTCTAAAAGCTGGTCAGCTTTTAGGGCAGAGGTGGGAGAAAGAGGAATCCTACCTCTGCAAAACCTATGGACTCTAAAAATAAACCCATTTCTCCCTTTCCCCTGAAACCCTTTTCTGCTTTTGTTTGTTTGTTCTGGATTATATCAGTCCCTTTTTCATGCTGGTGAATCATGTCTCTGTCACAGCTGATTCCATTTATCTATCCTGGGAGAAAACAAAAGCTAAAAATAACCCTTTTGGGGTTTCTGCTGGGTTTTGCATGAGAAGGGACTGAATACGTTCATTCCAAGCTTGTGTGTCAATGTTTTGCTTTATCTTTGCCAGGGTTGACTTAACTAGTACCATGTTAGAAAAAGAAAAAAAAAAATAAAGCCCTTTGCTGTCCATAAAATTCCAAGTTGGCTAAAATTTAACAACATCTGTGGCAAATGAGAGAGAAAACGTTAACATCCAAGTTAGTACTAGAGTATTTTATTTGCAAGTGGGAGTTTGCAAAATGTTTCACCATTTCTTGTCATGCACAACAATACACAGGTTCTGTCAGGCTGCAATGTTTGTGCTTAAAAGGCTTTTTTCCCCTACTAACTAAGATTCTAACTGTGTAAAGATAGCAAATTTAAAATACCATTACAACAAATAATGAGACTCAAAGTGAAAGGTATTTTGTCTAGTCTAGGCTGGAACTCTTGCAGGAACATTTTTGATCTCCAGTTTGTCTTTTCCCATCTGTGTCAGACATACCTGACTAGCTCACTGTGCAGCCCAGGAGAAGCATTTCAATGTCTGTGGCTTATTCTACAGAGTGCAGTGGATGTATCTGCTTCTGGGAGTGGGAGGTTTCTGGGTCTAACGTGGGTGCAGAGCAAAAGTTCAGGTCAGTATTGCGTTTCATTAATTTCACCCATTTCATTCTAACCATAAAAATAAGGTGTTAACTGTTGGGTTATATGCTTATGCAGCAGCCAGGTTCAAGACATTTCCAGAAGAACTCAGGTATTTCCTAAGTCTCACAGCACCTGGTATGATTAGGGATGAGAACTTCAGGCTGTTTTCTCTACATGCGAGTGCCTTGAAAAGTAAGCTTCTGGAAAAACCAAGCTTAGTTCTTACACTGAAAAAGGTACATTCAAAATGAAATACACATTGCATTAAACAGGAAAGGCTGTATTTTAATCCCCCAACTTATAGAAACTTGGTGGTTACAACAAAAAGAACGAGGAACTTCTACAATATCAAATCGCAGTTGCTGGCCATATTGCTGCAAAAGAGGAAGAAAGCATAAGCATGACTGAAAATACTTAAATAACCCCAAAACCAAAAAAACTGCAGATTTTTAAGTATTTTGGGGAATGTGGTAGAAAGATGTAACATTTAAATAAAAAAAAAAAAAAAAAAAAAACCAAAAAAAACCCACCACTGCCACATTTAAAATGACAGTGCAATTTTCTTTTCCAAAGCTTAACAAGATTAGTGACTGTGACACACAAGGTCACTTCCCAAGAGAAAGCAATTAAGTTTAAGGAGTTCATCAAGAAACACAGATTGCTTTGCACCAAAACAGCCCATAGGTAAGAGGTGCTTCTTCACAAGTCATTAAAAGCTGGTATGTAAAACAGGAGGCTGTTTTGAAGATTATACCTCAATCATGATACTACCGAAAGTTGTCAGATTTGTTCTCCCTCTATTTCCACATCTTTCAAAAAACAAAGACTAAAAGTTCCAGGCAATGGACAACAGCAAAGCAAAGATACCAACTCAGATGTTAAGAAGAAATCCCAGGGTGGCAGCACTTGCACATTCTACAAATGAAATCTTGAGAGCTTGCTAAATACATCTAAAGGCAATGCCATGAAGTATGAAACATTTCTGAAAACAATATTCAGCAAACAACAAAAAGTTACTTCTGTAAGTCACTTGGCAAAACTGCCCATGATATCACCACATTCCAGGCTTCTTAGACTGACTGAGCTGGAAGCATTTAAGTTCATGAACTCCAGTCTCTCAAAGCCACTCCTAGAACAGTTACCCTAACTGGGGCCACACTGTGCTTTTCAAAATGTTCCAAACTTAATCCTGAAGTGAACGTGTGCTTCTTCTTGAAAAGAAATAGCTTGTTCTTCCTCCTGCCATCCCCCAGTAACACCATCGCTCTGTTCTTACAATATACACAGTAGCAGCTTTTCCAGAGTTTCACTGAGCATTGATGTGGTGGGGATGCAGTGACTACACCTTCACTGAGGTGTGCTTGTTCAGCTACAAGTCACTACATATTTCAATATTAAAATTAACAGCAGGGGAAAAGGAAGAACAGAGTGTTACCCTGTAGAGACAACAGTAGCAAAAATATTGATAAAACATAACTTTGTGAGCATACGCAAGTCACTTGCATTTGCAAAGCAAGTACATTTACAGTGTACTTCTTTAGCAACACAAAAAAAACAGTATGCAATTTTCCATACCATTTCTTCAGACATGCCTACTTTGGGTGAACACAGAATTTGCTGTTGCATCATCAAATATAACCAGGCAAAACATGATCTTACTGACTTTCCCCTTATGAATAATTTTCAGGAATGATCTACAAACCTACTGGGCAAAACTTATAAACATCTGAAACCAGAAGAGACTGATTTTTGTTTACAAAAATCCTAGTTAAGGTAGAAAGGCTGATACTCAAAAGTTTGGTTTCAAAATGCACATACCTGATCTGCAAGTTTTGTGCTTAATGTGACACTCTTTTCCTGCCATTTTTCAGCATGCACACATATTTTAGCTGGAGAACTTTTACAAGAGCTCCATGGGGGAGGAACAGGTACCCATCCAGAGTTTAGGATTTGTAACAAACACATCAAGTTGTACTGCAGTCATACCATCAGAAACAACTCTCCAACGCTAACACCGTATTCAGTTTTCAAAATTAAAACTGTGTCTATGCACGTACACACAACAGATTAGAGTTGGAAGCAAAAATAAAGCCTGACACAGTGACATGTCTCCACGCCAGCAACCATCTGCAGATATTGGAAATGCACAATGCAATCAGTAAACACACGATTTTGCTTTCTTGCCAGTGGAAACAGAACTTTCCTCTGCTGCACTGGTCATAGCCAATGCAACATGATGTCATTAAAAAACCCAAGTGTTCTTTTTCATCCCTGGAGAGAAACATAGGTGGGACAGGAGAATTTACTATTGCTGAGGTATAGTAGGAAGTACAGGAGGAAAATAAGAGTTTTTATTTCTACCTGACCTTTAAAAACACCTGTTTACTGCAAGAGTAATGGGTCCTTCCACTCCTGAAATCACCAGCATCCTGAAAATGAATGCTTGTTATACTGCAGCCTCTATCATAGTGGGAAGCAGCTGGCAGAAAGAAAGTAGTAACATGGCCAGGTGGCAAGTCCAAGTGGGCTGTGAAAACATAAGGAACTGCCCAGACTTTTTAAGATCCAGAAAAAGTGTGGCAAAGCAGAACTCCATTTTATAGCTGCATAGAAAATAAAACAGAATTCAAGAAGAAAGTTAATACTTTCTGAGGCAGCACTGAAGTTGTCTTGGAAAACAGCTTCTCTCTCACTCTACTGCTTAAAAGGAGGGGTGTGGGGAGGGAAGGATATTTTAAGTCTAATAAATATGTGGATTATTCCTTGTCACTCAGTGCATTTTTGAATGGGTCTTCTCTCTAACCTTGCCCCTCCTCCTGCACACACGCTATTCTGCAGTTTAGGCTCCTTCTCCAGTCAATCCTGGCACATCCCTGCCTGGTCTCTGTCTTTGAACTGTTTCCATTTTGACCAAATGTCTGATTTAACACTCTGAAATGGAACTTTCTCATTCTGATTTTTTTCTCTTTAAAAGACCCAAATTGGTGGATTTATAAAATGATCTTATTCTCGAGTACAGGTAAATCTGATGCAGGATACTGTAATTGCATGTATTATTCTGTTCCTTCTTTGCCTCCTGCTTCCCCAGTGGATATAAAGGTATTTCCCTTAAAGCGTGCACTGTACTTAAACATCTGCTGGTGCTTAAGTGAAAATACATCAAGATGCTCTGGGATCCAAACTTCAAATGCAACTGCTTATTTTCACATTATTATCCTTACACAGAACTTTGTAAATAAGGAATAGGAAAATATATCAGGCTGAAGTTCACAAGCTAAGTATGTCATCTCAGTAGCATCCATTAATCAGTGTGTTGTGACCCGGTTCAGCTACAGACATAAACAGAAGCCTGACCAGACCATTAAGGTGCCCATATATAAAGTGAAAGGAAAGGGCCAAGGGGTTTAAAAATTAAAGTTAAGAGTAACTCCATAAACCTTGAAAACTCACATGGAAAAAATTCCATCTTTATTATATTCTCAAAGTAAAGAGTTGTTGTGAAACCACAACCATGAAAGTAAAAAACAGGCAGGATTTCTGTAATATGTCAATGAGATAACAAAGAAAGCAGCTGGTGAAACAAAAATCAGTTGGTGAGAAACAGAGGGATCTATTCACAACTTTGAGAGGGTCTTGATGGCAGGCTGTTGGTTTAAATATCTCTTCTACCTCTTTATGTGATTAATTTTTTTAATAACTACATGAAAATTCCCAACATTTTGCTGCCCTAAGTTACTCAAAAGGCTTTTGGAGACTTCCCAGCAAGACACCTCTTTTGCCTACAGCAACTAGTTTTCTTGAGCCACACCTTCCACAAAACTAGACCTAGAGGAAGCTTCAAGTATCACTTTTTTTGTCTGAAGGATAAAACAAAAATGAAAAGACTACTCTTGATTCACCCTTCTCATAGGAATTCTGCAAGAAACCTGTGTGAATTAGAAAACAAAACATCCCCTCCACCCAAAAAAGGGTAGACTGCGGCTTCATTATTCTTTGTCCAAAGAAGCCTACCTTTCAATTATCTCTACTACAAGCCATCTGTAATTGAACTCCCTACTTCTTTTGTTTATTGAGAATCAATAGAATTGCCTCAAAAACCTCATGTTACCAGTTATTAACCACCTGATTTTTAACATTTTACTCCCTTCTCTATTGCCATTTTAATCCTCTTGCATCACATTTCTTAACTCAATACTAAAAAGAAAGCAGCAATATTATAAAATATTTGAAATATTACACTGCCTCTCTTTTATTTCAACAGTTATTGCTAATTAAAATTCCACAGAAAGAGTAAGCGCCTGCACCAAAGGCAGTTTGTGTCATCAATCTTCCTTTGCAATGGGGAAAAAAAATCATGTTCAGATAAATGGCCATTTGCACACACTACTGGTAAAAAAGTGCTTGTTTGTGTTTTCTCAGAAGTATTATTTTTTGAAGTGTAATTTTTCATCTGAAAGCCTCATAGTATGTTGCAGGACTCAGGGAGCTTGCAGTAATTTCATTGCAACTCTAACACTGAGTATGCTGCACTTTTACAAATGGGTAAAAGGAAGCAGAGACTGAACCTTGGAAACACAGAATAGCCGAGCTCAGTATAATAAATGAAGATCAAAACTTACGCTTCTCATTCATGACTGCTACAGAAACAGCTGTACTTTTAAAAGTATTTAACATGACCATACTACAGGGGCTTGTCTGAATGAGCACAGTTAGTTTGGAAATAAGTAGAGAAGAAACATTAACCACTGTGACAGACTGCAAGAATTTACATTCTTCCTTTAACATGATAAGGTAAATACACAGTACAGCTAAAAATCTCACTAATTAGCTTAGGTTTTTTTCTTTAAGGAACTTACAGAACTAAGCAAAGATACAGAATGCCTATAGGGCATTTCTTAGTGCGGGAGAAAAAGCCTCACAGACTCAAAATTTCAGTCAGGTGGCCATATGTTCCTCTTTAGTTCACGAAGTTCACATCTCATTTTTGTTGGCAAATCAACAACCAACTTCTACTCTTCCAATGTCATTCACTTGAATATTTGCCAGTGCATTAAAGCATTTTTTTCCCAAAAAGAAAACACTTTGCCAGCATCATTTACTACTCCCCCTAAAAATACTTTCAGCACAACATTACATGCATACTTTTGACAACTGCTTTTTTCCAATGTATTCTCTGTAGCAGTTAGACAATAAAAGGTTTAGTGTTTTAAACATGTGCTACTGACTAAGAACAGACAGACATCAACAAAAACTTTAAGATAAATGTTCATTTCTTGTCTTCATAATCATAAAAGGTTTTACTGTATATAGGTACGAGTCTGGATAAACCCAGTCATCTAGCCTCATAACTCCCAGCACCACAAAAGTTCTTAATACATCAGTGTTTCAAAGTTCTCTTGACTTTTACCTATGAACAGAAAGGTTGAAAAACTTTATAGCACTTTTTTCATTCTAGTTTTCTTCTTTTCTTGTTGTCTCAAACTAACAACTCCTTTAGAAAGGAAGATTAAATTTTGGCTATGTCAAACATATTTGTAGATGATTGACATCAAGGAACATAATGAGAGTCATGTGATTAAAGGTAAAAAGTAAAATTATAGCAGTCCCATAGTTATGATTAGTACCAGAACAATTTTTATGGTTCTTTGCTGAAAAAGACAGAAATTCCCTTTAATTTTGTTCCGTAGATATTTTGCAAGATGGCACATGCAAAAGAGCAAAAAAAGATGGCATTCTGCAGAAAATGCAAGTCGACAGAACATCCCAACAAACAGAGCAAGAATTACATGGCTAAGTAGTGATCAAGCACTGTGTTTATATTTCCATAACCATATGAAGGAAATGAAGATAAGGTCTGCTGGCTTGTTACTCAAAACCAAGAGGTGGATTTTAGGACAAAAGAGACTAAACTTGACAACCAGAATACCTCACTGATAGAAAAATGCATGGTCACTGATCTCCTGCTCAGTATCACTGAGGACAAGAAAATGGATATGCTCCAATAGTATCAAGGAGAAACTGCAAGACCCAAAACTTGTTTCCCATTTGTGATTTGTACAAAAGGTGTCCTTCCACAGGTTGCTGTGCAGTATTCCTGATCCCTCTGCACTCTTTGGAGTCAGACCTCTGCAGCAGGTACAGGCAAAACACACAACCCTCAGATTCTGCCTAAAAGTAAGTGTATAACCAGACAGCTCACAGACTGAAGATGAGTCACTCTGCACAAGCTCATGTGTTTGAACAACCCATTGAATAATTTGGGTTCAGAACCTGCACAGAGAAGTTAATCCACTACACTCCAAGGAGGAGTCAACCTAATATCCTATGTGAGAGAGTTCCTCAGATTTGTCCCTGCCTCCATAGATCACGACTACAGATTTCACCTGCCAGAGCACAGCTGGTTATTAGTCCATGACAGGCCAGCTGTGTTTAAATAAAAGAACTCAAATGAAAACTAGCAGTGTAAACCAAAAGACCTTGAAATTAAATTGCTTTCTTTACTTTCCAGCCCTTCAATAAACCAAGGCATTTTAAAACAGGTTGATAAGGAAGCCACAGCCACAACTGTGAAAAATATTTCTTAAAGGAAGATTAAGCCACTCACCCAAATTCTACTTCTTTGTTACCAAATAAGAATATTGAAACCAATAAACAGGCTGAAACCTCTTACCCAGGGAGAAGTACAACTCTTGTCAACTTTCATACTTGTATTAACCTTACTCAGGCAGTGCCAGAGGAAGAAATGCCATATAGACAAGAAGCTGTGAAGGGAATGGTAATGTCTTGAAGAGCAAGTTCTAAAATGAGCTCAGGACTCTTCTATTTGTGACAGAGATAAGCACTTTCTGAACGAGGAATAGGCAAAAATAAGATTATATAAAACCTTGATTGCAGCTCCAGCTCTTCATTAGCTCCTGCGCTAAAGCACCACAATGCTGAAACTAGAGATGTTGGAAATGTTCATTACCAGTGCTCAAAATGATAAAACTACAGAAAGAGAATGACTTTGTGATACTATGAGGATTTTTTTTCCCCCCTCAATTGCTTGTCCAAGATAAAGACTGAATGGGTAAGGTAAGGGCATATACTTTAGTTATTTCCTATACAGTCACAGAGGTCTAAGATATCGGCTGTGGCAAAGTCTTTAATGCAAACATCAAAAATAAGGATCATGTTCGGGGCACAAGAGAATTCAGAAACTTCACAATACGTTTATGAAAATACAAAAATATTTTTTTTAAAAAAAGTTTATATTTATCTGTGCCATATTTGTTTCTCTCATCAAATAAACCAACTAGTAAAATTTACTGAAGCACGGCTAGGTGTTTATCTATCGAAGGTGAAGAAAGCTGCCCTTGAGAACAAACACTTAAATTTTATTTTATCCTAGGCCACCCACAGTGTGTTTACTCATCACACACACAGACTTGCTGTAAAGTGAGCAGAAGGATAATTCTGACTTAATTTTCAGGGTTTAATACCATGCACGGGTGGCAAAATTAAATTTAGACTCCAAGTACATTTGCAGGGGTTCAAACGCACAACTTGGGTAAGAGCTTTCACAACTGGGCAAACAAACAACAAAAGACATCTAAAAAGGTGTAATGTAATACCACAGAAGAGACCTCTAAAACAGTCACAAAGAGTTTCACAGAAATCCAATAGCTACCTACATGATTGTGTCTCTAAACCTATGTTTAATCAACAACATGCAGGGCTGACTGCCCATTGTAGCCAGTGAGTAAATCTGGAGGGAGTGGGGATACCCCCCTGCATCCCAGCTTATCCAGTACATCCAGACAGCAGGGAGCTGCTGTGAGGTTGCTCAAAAGATATGCAGATCATGAAAGATAAAGATGTCTCTCCAAGTTTTCCAGATGCAAGACGTTCTTCCTGAGAAAAGCATAAGGCCATCTGAGGACACAAACTCAGATTCCTTACTAGCTAGAGAGACAAAACTCAAATGCTTGGTCACTGAAATAAAAGTCAGAGCTCAATCGAGGCTTCCCAGCAGAGGAAGGAAAATCAAATTTTGTTGTCCAGGGCTTTCACCAGACACACACACACACACACACACACATTGCTTCCACCCCACAAAGAAGAGGAGAAACTGCAGGGATTAAGGAGATGTTGAGATGGTTATGGATAACGAGAGGAGCCAGAGCAAGCTCTGAAGACATCAGCAAGATGTGCAAGGGAGGTCTGGGTAAGCACGAGGATCCCTTAAATCTTGATCCAGACTGCTACTCTTTTTCCTGCATCTATTTTCCTGTCTGTTCAGGCATGAGCTCCCCATCTCCTGTCCACCTCTACCACACGTAACAGAACCTGCACTCACCACCTAACACTGCACTGAATCAATCCCCCATCCTGTGGAACTGACATCAGTCCTGTGCCTTCAGTGTTGCTGGTGGGGGGAAACAGGAGAAAATGGCACAGGTTCAGCCATTCCTGCTGCTGAGGCAAAGTCTATGTCACAAGGCAGGTCTCCCTCACTAAGAGCAGCAGTGCTATATAGTAATAACAGGGATAATTAGCTTAATAAATTGTACCTTATTTTATTTAGCACTGACCTTGAGTTTCCCCTCAAATAAGGGACAAAGGGCTCATAGTCAAAACCCTCAAGGTACCATGGCAGCTCCTTGGCTAGCAAGTTCTCCTTTCCAAATGCTTGTTAAACACTAACAGGCTCATTTTTTAAATTAAAATTTAATCAGAGTTTGCCAGGTGGATGAGATTAAAGAAGACTTTCACTTAAGACATGAAAGATAATGCATACAAATCAAAAGGAATCTTTGCCTACATTAAAAAACAAAACATAATTCTTTGCCAAGACAAGAAAGAATGTCAACTTCCACAACAACAAAATTCTGAGATGAAGTACAAAATTTACAGCAGCCATAGTCTAGAAAAAGTAACAAACAAACTACATACAGGAAGAGTTCACGCTGTGCTTATCTGTAGTGCCTGGTGAATGCTGCAAGTTCCACACGTTTCAGTTTAGAAATCACTTTTTTTCTTTTAATAAGGAAACAACCAAGTAAGCACAGGAGTATGTGGAAACCTCTAGTTTACATTGTATTATTGGATTTGGATTATTACAGGGACAAGTCACAGAACTCACTGGAGGGGATCCATCAGTAGCAACTGCTGAAGTAAGAGAAATCAGCATAAGAACAGCTTTATTAGTTCTTTGAGCTCTGTTTTCAAACATTTTCATACTAATGAGCACCACACATATTGTAGACAGCTGACTAAATAAAAAAGACCATCAAGATTATCTGTTCTTGCTAGTCCCTGGGTGTAGGCAGCCTAACTAACATAAACCAGAGCAGATAAGTATCAGTAACTTATGAAAAATGCCATTACAGCATGCTAGAAGCAAAACAGCCATGTGCACTGAGAGGAACAGAACTCAATATAGCGTGCAATGACTGTAAGCTTCAGTGCCCACATACTAAGCTTTTTGTACTGTAATGGTCTGATAAATTCATTTTGACCCAGAGACCAGAGATAAATTGTCTTAGCAATACAAACAAACAGCTAAGCAATTAGGGCAAAGTTTTTTGAGAACCTAGTGATAACATCTAGAAGCATTGTTGGGTGATGGGGAAAAGCAGCCCTGGAGATAGGGGGTTTAATCTAAAGTAAAAGAGAGAGTATAATTGCTTCTCCAAATTCTGCACTAAAAGAAAAAGCAGACAAGCAACTGGCACTGGTATTTGTCTGGCATCTATTTCAGTGTATCCAACCTGAAAAGTAACTTCCATTGTCCCATTTGGAGTTCATCAAATTTTGCCCATAAAAAGATTTTACATGTGCAGCCATGAAAGTGTCAGAGCTGAGAAATCCATAAGGAATCATCAGTTTTTAAAGAATTTCCATCACTCACATTTCCTGAAAGTAACTTATTAAAATAAAGCTTTCAAGCACAGAAGTTAACACAGTAGTCAAATGACCAAAGCAACAATTTTACATATCAGCTTTCAAGTATCAGCCCTATTTAGAGGGTCAGAGCAGACATATTAGTTGCAATGTAGAACATGGGCTGAAACAATGCCTATTTCCTCCCAGATACAGAAGCAGAAATAATTAGTATTTAACCCTAATTGTGTGTTGATTTTTCAGTGAGTATTTGGCTACTGCTTTAAATCTACATAATTATATATATCAGAATATATCTATACATACATTAATAAAAGAGTGAAATATCAGGCCTAGAATACATTCCTTCAGTTTGGATGGAGTTACTCAAGAAAATCCCCATAAGCAGATATAAAGTGAACTCTTAAATTAATACTAACTTCTGTTGTTGTGAATATCTTGTGCACAGTAAAATAGCTGTATTAGAAAGAGATGCCTGCTCATTGCAAAATATCTAAAGTTGATTTTAGAGGGGAAAAAAAAAAAAAGGCAAAATGAAAGAGATAAATTCACATTGTACTTTTACTGCATCTGAATGACTGGCAAAGAAAGAAAATTGGTATTGCTTTTAACCATATAATGAAATGAAGATGCCATTTTTTTTACTAAATAACATTTTTTCCATGTAAGATTCTTGAAGGGTTTTTGGAGGGGGGAAAAAAAAAAAAAGACACAATTCAAACATTAATGAGAGGTGGTTTTGGAGCTGCCATAAATGAATCACAGCCTTAACTCCATCCCATACAACAGAAGGAGCTCCTGTAACTCAGCCATGTCTTCTGAACCCCAATATCATTTAATGTATTGAAAGCAAGCAAATGTCTTGCTTCGTTGTGTACTGTGTTGTAGTATATAAAAGTCTGTCAAAGCCACCTCAATGAAATGAGCAATTATTTATATATTTCAATACAGTAAAGCACTTTACCAGTAATTACACAACAAGACTGGACAAAGAATAGCAAATAGAGCAAGACTGCAACAGCCCTAACATCAAATTAACTTACAAAAACACAGAAAAAAAAGTCTTAATTCTTTTATCTTAGGGTGAGTGGACAGCCTATTTGTTTCCTGGGTAGAAATAAATTAGAAACTCCAAGCTTTTTGTTTTTCTGTTTTGACTCCACTCTGAAACATTATAACCAAATCATGTTAATTATAAATTAAAATTACATTATTTTACAGGTTATTTTGAAAAACTCAAAATAGAGTTTAATATTGTTATGACAAAATACAAAAGAAGTCACCTAAAACCCAGCATTCCCTAACCACACAACTGCTCTCAACAACTGTAATAAAGTTTTCTTTCTTATATCTTTTCTTCCTCTAATCCACTCATCACAACCTGTCAATTAAGCACATAGACCTCTCTAAACTTTCACTTCCAGTTTCTCTATTTTTTTCTTCCTTGACACTGCCCCAGAAATAATGTCTGTAGGAGCCACATGTTAGACAGCCATGTCACTTCTTAAGGAAGTAGGCTACAGAGATTAAAAGTCACTCTTTCAACTGGAAGGCAGTATTTGGCCTTCAAGCTTTTCTCCATTTTTCCCCCCCCCACCCTAATTGCTTATACACTCCCTGCTTATACAGGGATGGACTTTTGGTTTGATTAGATTGATGCTTTACTTTCTGTCCCACAAGCAGCCCAGGAAAGCAATTGTAGAAGGAAAAAGGAAGGACAACTTGATATGCAATTTCTAAAATATTTTTTGTGCTGAGTGTTGCCAATACAAAATACACACTGTGGCTTATGGATCTCTACCACATCAGGAATGACCTGTATGTTTTAACTGCAGACACCATGAAGTCCTATCCCTGTGCTTTTCCTTTCTATCAATACACTTCACTTAAACAGGCACATGAACACAACGAAGTGCCCATGGCAAGAATAGAGATAGGCATGATTCAGCTACAATAAATTTAGTCTCACACAAGGAATCTTAAAGTTGAAACCATTGCAAAACCACAAGATCTAGGGTAAAAGGAAACATATAATTCTACATATGCCATGGCAAAGGACAAAGTGACACTTCTCTGTGCATTGCAATCATCATGTTTTTTCCACCAAGTTTTTTTATCCTCCCCTCCTTGTAAAACAAGTATCACACTTGGCACTTTAATTGTCTAACCATGACATACCAAAGCCATCTGATATAGAGGGCTGTACTGTCATCTTCAGCAAGGATCATACTTTAATAATGTCATGTTTTCTAAACTTTCATCACAGACTCATATAGAGACACATGATACTGTCAACTGCCATGGAGTTTGACACTTACAATTAAGTGAATTATAATAATCAATATTTAAGTGAAAACCTAAGCAAATTATGAACTCCAAACAAAGTCTTCATAACACGACTCCTCCCTTTACTACCCTTCTCCTCACACACACAGACAAGAGGCCTATACTGAAGACTAAGAATCCAGTCTAGCTCTTGGCCCTTTTCAATAACAAATGAGAGTTGCCTTATTTCCATTCTCCAAATTGCTACAGAAATAAAAAACAACTTCTATGTAAAACAAAGCCACGAGTCTTTCACTTTGATCCAGAAACAAAAACGTTCTTCATGAAGTATTTCTTACACAAACAGATATTTGCAGCCATATATCCCAGAGTCATCTCACCCCCTTCCATGAAAAATTCTATTCATACTCTAAAATTCTGTTATTAGAAAACTCATTAAGAAAAAATTAGTTATACAGAATGTTTTGTAGAAGCTTCTGTTTCCAAAGTGACCTTTTATTTCAGACTTTTCCATCAGATCTGGACATTTTTCTGCCTAGAGCCTTACAAATGATATATGCACTGACTTATATTTTGACAGTCTTTAGTGCTCCGTTACAATAGTCTGTTTTCCAGAAAAGAAAGTATAACCACAATACCAAGCTGAGCCTTTGGGGGTTGGTTAAGTTTCTCATTAAACTGATGTTTAAGTATATGTAGGGGTTTTCCTTAGCATGGCAACTTGCCAGTTTAACACTGGGGAAATTCAGATGCATATAAATTAGTTTTATAACTAAGTTTGTTGAAATGACAAATCGGATTTTGAAAGCTGAAACGGGAGTTTCTGCACCTCGCTGCATTATAGGGCAGTGCCCTCCACTGGCCAAACATCCTCACTTGAAAATAAAAGAGCAAAAACTCACCGTAAAGTTGCTCTTCAGACTAAAACCCCCCAAATACCTCCAAAATCTCTCAGAATCACTGTCAAATTTTTGTAAAAGGTTACTGCATAATGGCACCAATTTATACTAATGCCAGCCTTGCTTTCCTATTACATGGCAATAAAAATACTTTGGGTGCTGAAATAAATTCTGAAGCAGCCTTTTTAAACAGTTCAAAATTAGAAGTGACAATACAAATATAGGTAGTACTAAAAAGCGTAACTTAACACAAGGACTCATAGTGGTAAAAAGGTTAGAACCAGATCAGCAATTACTACTGTCTGCTAAATTTTCACTATTTTACCTTCTGTTCAAAAACTACAGATCCTCATGCTAATTTATCTTTGAAACAATTAATAATGTTTTTGAGAGCAGCAGACAGAACTGGTTGCATCAGTAATACCCATATTAGATGTACTTGAGGGGGGATTACTAAGTGTCAACAACAATGAGAAAGCTGGAAATAAGATACATTCATAAATGCCCTCCATTCATGTTACTCTGGGTTGCCAACTCATTAGTATTTCAGCTCTTCCTCTCAATTTTATTTGTTTCAAAAATATGGATAATACCTTAATGCAGCTATGGTAGGCAAACTGTAGCATTTTCAGGAATATTCTGCACTGTAACCAACCTTGCTGTTGTCATCTGGCCAACCTGCTCACCTTGGGTGATGTTCCCCTCACTGTCTGCTTGATGGCCAGAATTAACTCTCTCCAAAACCTGTATTAGCTCAGTGTCACTGTCAATATTTAGATGATCATGCTTTCGAAAATAAATAACAACAGTACTTGAAAATAATACCCCTGAACCCATGCAAAGGGACAACAGGTCATGCAACAAATCCAGCTGATGATTAAGGACCATAGGGACACTATCTCGGTAATAAAAGTGTAGATACAATTATGCTACACAAGATTCCTATCTGATTGCTAGATCTAATAATGGATCTAGTGCAATAGGATTTCCAGGTGATAAGGTGAACTGTTTCTTTCACAATACTAAAAGCAATAAGCTATAGGATGAAGTTTTGACATAAATAGAAAGATAAATTAAGTTTGCAGAGATAAACCAAAATCACAGAAATAATTATTAGAAATATAATTAATGTTAGAAGTTGCACACTGTTAGATTTCCAATTAGAAACAAAAAGGGAAGAAAAATATTCTTAAATCCCTGATAAATCTTTTGGTACCATCTACACATGAAGGGAACAACTGAAAGGCTGAAATAAAGTTGAAAGATGGATTTAACATCCCTTTTTCAAGTGCTGAACCATAAAAAAGGGGCATACAGCACCATTTTCTTTGAGCACATCTAAGGTAAGCTTTAAGATCAGCATAAGTTTTACCATTTGTTCCACTCACATTGTGTAAAAGTTCTGCATTAGTGGGAAATAAAGGAAAGTAGTAATTTTTAATATTTGCCAATCCTTCAGTCCTTCTCACCCTCTGAGTCTCAGTTTCCTCTGTTAGAAGCAAGTGTTTTGAGGTTTGTTTTGCAGCCATTGCCTTATCTCAAATCTGTGCTTTCAGCCCTCCTCAGGGTTCATCTGATTGTTTAATAACCACATACTAACACTGGATTGTTCTGCTAATATTTTTGCAGATCTCCCTCATACAATTGTTTTTGTACTATGAGCCTAAAAGAAAAAAACTGGAGGTGGGAACAAGGGATATTGGGCTGCTTCCACTTCCAGATCTCTGTGCTTCTATTACACCATTTTAAGACCTTAAACTGAAGGGGTGATCCATTTTCCCAGCCACATTACACAGATTTATGTACTTCTGTTGCAGTTGTATGAATTAATACTTTTTAAACCTCTGCACAGAACTGGTTTAGATGGAACGGTTTTAAGCCCACAGTTCATTAACATGACCTGACTCTGCTGTGGACAGAGTCTCAGAAAGAAGAGCAACTGTTGGTCTCGCTCTCAAGGCATGAAAAGCAATTAAGGCCCCACTTTCCCCGTGGGGAACAGGTGTAGCTATCACTGCCCTGGCAGCCTGTTCCAGCTGAAGAATTATTACTACAGCTGTTCGGCTGACGGCAATTACCACCGCCCATGGTCATTGTATGTGGATCTCACCTTCTAAAGGTTTCCTCCCCAGAGAGCTGACGTGATGACTGCTGAACTGCAGCATTACACTGCTCTCTGCTAAGAGACCAGCTGACATTTACCTTTACGTGACCTTAGTGAACTACAAAACGCACAAACTCAACCACAGTTGCTTAACCATGCTGACATATAGAATTTCTAACTTTTGCTTTTCCTTACAGTGTAAAGAGCATAAAACGCCACAGCATTAAACCACAGAACTCAAAAACAGGATGTCTGCCTCTAAAGCTGGTGCTATGTGCATTTTTCCTCACATGGTGCTATCTGGGATCAGGATGGTGTGATCTTTCAGTACAGTCTATTGGCCAAACTCTCTCTTTCCTGCTGGAAGGTTAAGTCTGGGGTGTGTGACATAAAATACTTTCATGCCCTAGGGGTTGTTGTCATCACAATCTGCCTAACAGTAAGACCAGCTAGACATAAAAATTAAGGCTTAAAGGTATTTCCAGTGGTCTCCTTGCCTCTTGCAAAGCTGCAGTGCAGCCAGGAAGAATCCAGAAGGCGACAAATACCACTTGCACAATTCAGCATACAAACAATCCTGTTGTTTCTTCTTCTTCCTCAAGAGTGGATTTTGATACTACAAGAGTATGTTAGTGCAGGTCTACAGGACTTGTAGTTGTAGGTCCCTTTCAGTGCTCATCTGGCCCAACTGCTTGACCAGTTGAGGGCTGACCAGCTTAGAACATATTATTAAAGGCATTGGGCATTGTCCAATTGCCTCTGAAACACTGACAGGCCTAGGGAACTGACCACCTCTCTGGAAGCCTGCCCGACCAACCTTTCAGTAACAAAATGCTTCCTAATCACAGAACCACAAAGATTGGAAAAAGACCTCCAAGATCATTGAGTCCAACCTTTGACATCAACATGTCAACTAAACCACTCAGTCACTTCTTGAACACCTCCAGGGATGGTAACTCCAACATCTCCCTGGGCAGCCCATTCCAGTGCTTAACCACTATTTCAGTGAAAGACATCTTCCTGATGTCCAACCTGAACCTCCCCTGGTGCAGCTTGAGCTTGTGTCATTTGTTGTGTCATTTCTCACACAGGAGAGAGGAGACCAACTCTCACCTTGCTACAACCTCCTGTCACGGAGTTGTAGATAGTGAGAAAATCCTCACTGAGTCTCCTTTTCTCCAGGCTAAACGTTCTCAGCTCCCTCAGCCACTCATATGACTTACTGTCTAGACCCTTCACCAGCTTCATTGCCCTTCTTTGGACCGGCTCCAGCAGCATTTCCAGTCTAAACATGTTTGAGACACTCCTATGTGTCCTGTCCCTGGATACCGGTGGGAAGAGACCAGCACCTCTGTCACCACTTCCACCCCTAAGGAAGCTGTAGAGAGCAGAGAGATCACCCCTCAGCCTCCTTTTCCCCAAACTATCCAAGTACAGAGTCCTCAGCCTCACAGAACATGCCTTCCAGTCCTTTCACCAGCTTTGTTGCCCTCCTCTGGACACATTCATCCATCAAGCCACATACCCATCCCCAAAGACTGTCACTTAACACAGGTGAAGCACAACTATAATTTCTGGTTAGAGCCAGCTGTTGGGAGCAGATGGCCTTAAATATTTGGAGTAGGAGGAAGGACCAAAAATCCACTAAAGTTTGTCCCTGCTCTCATTCTGATGTGTATTTTTCTCCTCCTTTCTTCCATTTGTCACTTACCAAATTCATATAGTAAGTCTTCTTTGATGTCTGAGATGTCTTCTTTGCATTTTTGTTATTTAAGAACACAGTTCAGGAGCTAGAAAGCTTGCAGCTTTAATCATTTTACAGACCCCAAGAGCACCAGCTCTTTTCCTCAAAGACTTTGTGATATACATTGTATGTTCATCAGACACAAAACACTCCTGCCAGCAATGGACAGGAGACAAGACAACAACAAAAGTAGCAATCTCAGCCTGCCACTTGCTTAATCAGTGCTATTTGGACTGATCTGCCTCTCTCATTAGGAAGCAATCTGTTGCAAAGATGAAGGAATTTGACAAGTATTATTTTTTAAAATAGGCCTATTTCTGTACCAGGTTCTATATCCTTCTGTCAAAACATTTGTATACATACAGTAGGAAATAAAAGGGGCCTCAAGACATAACATAATGGAGAAAGCAGTGGTATTATGCATTATGTTAAATGAAGTTGGATGATAGATTCACCTTCAAACTGTTTGATATTACATGTCCCACAAGAGGAAAAAAAAAAAAAAATCAGGTAGTATAAAGAAAGTGCTAAGAAAGTACAAAGTGAAAATGCAAGAAAAAGCAAAGTGTTATTTCTAGAGCTGGAAAGTTAATTTTTACCATCCTCAAGATCTAGACCTGCACTAATGTATACATTAATTTAAATAGTTAGCAGTATATGTAGAAGACTAACCCTAATGATCAAGAAATTTGTGCTGCAATGAAACAAACATAATTGCTATTTTTTCCCCCCCTAGATTTCAAAATACAACCATTTTGCAGTCTCTCTGTGCACTGATGAAGTCACCTTTTGACTGCTCATCAGAGAACTTGAAAAATTAGGTGGGTAATTATATCAGGCAATGAGGTTGTCTAAGCATTTACTTTTAAAAACAGAACTACTCATCAACTGATTGAAATTAACATTTATTTCATCTGCTGGACTTGATTAATCTCTAACCACATCATTCTTATTCAACTCTGGACACCTCAGAAGCAGCCAGATTAAAATAATGTAGCTCTACTCAGGTCACCAGCACATGAGATTTTTGCCACTAAGAGGATGGGCCAGACATACTCAGCAAGAACATCAAGCAGCCACAGAACTATATATTGAACTTTTGTTCCTGAGCTCAAGGTTTGTCACATTTTTGCACAGATCACTGGAAACAAACATCACCCCAGCTATCT
This sequence comes from Scytalopus superciliaris, assembly GCA_013400415.1. Taxonomy (NCBI): domain Eukaryota; kingdom Metazoa; phylum Chordata; class Aves; order Passeriformes; family Rhinocryptidae; genus Scytalopus; species Scytalopus superciliaris. The sequence continues at coordinate 244,517 of VXBX01008447.1, read as the reverse complement.
AAAGGATCCAGAGCAGCTAAGTTTCTACAGAAAGGTCTCCAGCACAATTTTCAAGCTTGCTGTTTGGTTTTGATTTTATTGACCCTTCTACCAGGGCAGTGCATCTTCTCTAAGCCTGCATGGATCACTAACATCAGAATTCCAATACTGGATGTATCAGCCACGGAGACCTGGGCAGTGCTGCAACCCACTGAACTGATTTGCTTTCACTCAAGACATCCTCTTAAACAGTAATATCACCAGTTCTCAATCAGCTTCATCGGTTTTACCAAAAAACACTTTAGTTACTGCAACACTTGGTGCTGATTAATCCAACAGAGATTTATTTTAGGGCTCAAGGGTAGGAACTCTCTTCTCCTGGGACAATATCTACCTCTCCCACACAATGAAGGGAATTTTGAAGAGTATGGCCTAAAGTGAAGGTTATTGTCACCAGAGAACATCTATCACTGGTCTAGCAGTTCACATGACAGAAAAAAACCCCCTCAAAACATTACCTGATATTTCATGTTTAATAATCAACATAGCAGCGAAGGAAATTTAAAAAATGACCAGTTACTGGCTTTGAAATAAAGGTTTACTGGGGGATTGATTTTGTAGCTCATATCACTTGTTTAAGGCAAAGAAAACTGCTTTTTGGCAGCGTGACAAAAGTCAGACTTGAGTTCACAAAGTTCTCCACATGAAACTGTCATCATCAGAGGATATTGTCATTAACTGCTACATGAAAGCCTTATTTTCACTTATTTTGCAACTGAGAAGGCTCACAGCATATACACACACCCCTTTGGCTGAATTCTACTCTTGGATAGTACCTTTGTGTCATCATTGACTGCTTCTGTGACTTCAGGATGAAAATTTGTTGCACTAGTTAAGTGAAGAGCCAAAGCCATGCTGTTTTGGAAAGCTCACACACCAATGCAAGTGTAGCACACACAAAGACTTACCTGCTTACACTTTTGCTAGAAGACAAGATAAATAATTACACTAAGTATATCTATTGTTGATGTAGAGGATGTGCATATCAGGTAAATACAGTGTTAATATCTCCTTGTTTGCATTAGAATTGGCAGTTTAAAGCCAAAATCCATAAATAGACCACATTCTGTGCTCCTCCAATGAAGTTCACATTTTGAATAATGAAATACTACAATACTCTCCAAGAAGCAAGACAACTCTGAAAAAAATGCATCCTACTAGGTAGAATTACACACATAGAAAATGAGATGATCAGCAATAGAGGTGAAAACTGGCATGTTTCACTTTAGAACCATGAAACTACATGAAATCATGTTTTGATTTAGGTTTTACACGGCACCTTTATAAAGTTATATTACATCTATAATTTTTGGCCTTATGCTTTCTGTACATTTGAAGTTTATTACACATATACAGAAGACAAAATTCATACATACATTATCTATAGTCAGCCTTAGAATATAAAAATCATTAATTTAGCAATATTAAGTTGCAAGATCATTCTGTTGACATCCACATCAAGAGGAATTAATGATTTAATAGTATATTACTTTAAACTGTATAGCATACTACTTTAAATCCTGCCCTATTTTAGGTGTTTGGGGTTTTTTCCTTTTTTTTATTTGTGCATTTGCTTAGCTTTCTGCTATTATTTTTCTTACTTTTCCCCACAATAGAGAAAGGCATTTCAACTCTACTGTGAACTAAAACTGCAGGTATTGTTTGTAAGGTGCAGCACACAAAATAACATACCTCAATTTTTCATGCACTAAACAACGAAAATAAGATTAGAACCGGTTGGGGGTTGTTTTTGTTTGTTTTTTTCCAAACGTAAAACCCTGTGCTTATACCATGCCAGTCAGAAAAAAAAAAAACCAACCAATCTGAATGGAATGCTTTATAATTCTCTGATATGAAAGCACGTGCAAAATACGGCATTTTGGGAAAGAAAAATCACCAGGATATCTGGTAGGAAAGCACAGTATAGTTACTATAGATGTAGCAAAACTGTAGGAGTCACCTGGACAGAAAGTAACCATATGACATGAAACAAAACATCTTAAAAGCAATCATGCTGTAACAATGGAATCACATTGCCTTTAAATTCACCCTGAACACCATTGCTGATATTTTTCCCTATCTGAAGGCAAGCAACAATTTTTCTTGGTTTTCTGTTTTTCGGGTTTTTTCCCTTCAATCTCAGAAATTTGCTAAAGCATTTGTCCAATGACAAGTCCATACTTTCTCTTGCACGCATGATCTCAGGTGAGTTTTTTACCAGAATTAACATACAGGACTAGTTAGACCTTCACCACCTGCACACTCAAGAGCTCCACTCACCAGCATTATTTGTATCAGTTTCTGCATGTGAGATAAAACGTTAGTCTGATACTTGGGTGATCTGGTCCATGCAGGTTCTTGCTTTTTGCTTTAATGCTCTGATTTACATTTGAAATTTACTCCAGAATCTCCATCCTCAAAACTGGACATGTACATTGCAGGGCAAAAGAGTGAAGGTCACTCAAGATCCCCCAAAACACAATATGGAGGTGTCCTGCATCAAGATACTACTATGTTTATTTCAAGAAATAAATATTTGCTAAACCGAGTGAAAGCAAAAATCAACAATTGCAGTGAACCCCCTGCTAATGGGGATTTTCTGTCCTGGACAATCTAGAGACCTTCAGCATCTCCTCAATAATTCCACTTACACATTTATGGAACATTGTTTCCTTAAAGTGCACCTGCTTTATAAAAATATTACACATGACATAGCCTTTCTATTTGCAGGCTGTAACCATAAATGACTGTTTCATTTATGTTTCCAATCAATTCATACCCTATTCATATTAGGAATGATTTACAGCTTAAACTGATGCAGAATTCTACAGAGTATAAAACCATCTGTAAAGTTCAATCTCAGGAACTGTGTCAGCTGCCTTAGAAAGTAAAACAATAAAGACACCAAGACTGCAAGCCACCCATTGCAGAGCAGTGCTGCTTTTACCAAGTGTCTGACTACTTCCACTAACCTTAAGGCTAAGCTTGCATTTTGTAGAAGTGTTTACATTTATTTAAATAAGATCAAACTCATAATCACTTCAAGTGCAGCCAGCCAAAGAATAATACATTTATGCAGTGACAAATTGTCCGCACTATTAATGAGTATTTATGTTATCAGTTAAAGAGCTGTTGTTCCACTTACTGTGCCACGTCGGATACAGCTGGCAGGGGTGACTCTTCCAATACCAGGTCAATGTCATCAGTGAAGCTGTTGGCCCGTGACATGTCTTGGGTGTTCCCTTCTAAATGTCCTTTCACTGCACAAATAATTCAAAGAAAATTGTAATACGTTAGGGAGGCAACACAGACAAGCTCTTCCTTTGGCTTCATATACTGTGCAGCAGTTTAAAGAAATGGTTCTAATATGAGACATATGTTTTTCATCAGAATCAGTAAAGTCAATGCTTAGAATACATGCCATATAAAAATATATACATGCATATATATAGTTCAAATACAAGAACTTATTACAGTAAGTCATGTCTTCTGGAGAGGTGTCTCCCTGGGTACACAAATTCATTATATCCCCCAAATCAGTGCAGGCATGATGACAGAAACAATGGGACTCTCACTTCCTCACTACCATTTGGTACATAGGCTTTATCTTCGCTAGAGACATTCTTTAAAGTGTTATTGCTACGATCATATAAACAAAATACCTGAAACTAAAGTGCTGTTTGGTCACTATATTGACCAGGGAAAAGCCTCAGCTGTTTGAATGCAGTCAGCTCGGCAGGATAACCTTGATGGATACCAAGCTGAACTGTAGCCTAGCTTATGTTCCAAGCATAACAAAGGTGCAAATTTCATTACAGATTTGAAAAAACATAGGATTGCCAATTAATGGAGTTCACTCAGACACTGCAAAAGTCAGAGAAGTGCAGCTGGCCCTGCCACTGATAAAACCTTCTGTTTTATAAAGCTCTAGCCTCAAAACTCATTTCCATCAAGTATAGGGCTGACTTCACCATAAACATGCAGTAAACTTATACCTGCCTTTCTAAGTTCAGCTGTATCAATTTTCAAAAGCCATTTCTGCTTTAAGGTCTCTTCCATACCTTTTGCTATATTTATTTCATTCAAAAGCTATTAAGGATTTCTATCTTACGTTGGTGTGATTAAAAAGAGCAACTTTATTAGTTATTACTAGTGATACTAACAGTTTGTAAGGAAGCTACCTGTAAATTTTATTTCTGATCATCCTTGAAAGCTTGGCACATACAATTATGAACTGGCAGAGTAACCTGGACAAGGGATAGGATGACACATATAAATTCAAGGGAGAAAAAAAAGTGTTTGTGTGTGTGTGTGGGAAATCACTAAAATAAGCGTCGAAACAAGTAAAGCCTAAGTAGTGTCACTTGTATATTCTGTGATGGGAAGGAAATAAAAACCAACCCACATGGCATGGCAGAAGTAAGAAAGTTTGCCTCCTGGAAAACTAACTTGTTTAAGTCTCAAGTTAATTCCAGAAAAACACTTTGGCAAGGCTGTATTCGAGCTAAATATTAAAAAACTTCAGACATCAGAGCTTAATGTTTGAAGAGACATAACAAACGGCAAGGAGTGAAAATGAAATCTGTGGAACAGAATTACCACATGGCACAACTGAAAGCTGCTAAAGGACATAAAATTACAGGGCTGTTTTATTTACATATAAACTGTGTGTTTACCAAAACTTCCTAGCACTGGGAACATGAACTTCTGTGCTTTTCCAGCATTGCTGAGATACTTTGGCTGCTCTAGAGGAGCTTTATTTTGTGAGACCTGCCAGTTCTGCCCGTGTTCTGGTGAGACATTCTTCCTGTAAGAAGTGTATCCTTATTTCCAGACAATAGATCCAAAATTTCAAGTATTGCTTTGGGAAGCACCAATCTCTAAAGAAGTAACATGGCACACGATCACATATGCAAAATTAAACTGGGGGAATTTTGGCTTCACCTACAGTAAGGGTAACCCCACAGAAACCTCACAGAATTTGAAAGCTGGCCAAGGTACAGTTAAATCACTGTGCCAATATAAGGCACATCAAATTAAAAAAAACCGCTGCGTTGCTATCAATTTCTACTACACAATGAACTGCTGAAAGGGTAAGAGATCTAGTTGATTCATGGCAGTTTGCCTCCTTTATTGCACAGGAGAGATATTAAAATTATTGCAATGCATTTGTCATGATAAGTAGTAGGATTTTATTTCAGTTTTGTCATTTTAAAGGTTTGGTCCATACTGCTTTATCAAGCTTATCTCTGACTCATCACACTGCTGTTCTCAATCTGCATTCATGGGCTCTTAAAAACCAGAAAACCTTAATTGTTTACATTTGGCTTGCCAATTCCTTTTCTGGTAAGTGTTCACTACTACAGTGGCTCTTTGCTCCATACCATGGTGTTTTTTAGAAAAGGGGGACAACAGCAGCAAGCCAGTTCTGAAACCTTCACTTCCTCATGATTCCCACGTGCTGTGCTGAGCAGCTCTGCAGGGTGCACCTGGAACCTGCTTCTCTGACCTTCTGCTGAGACATGTGGAATATCATCCTGGGATTAACAACCTCAACCCATCCTTGGTTACCCACACAAACAGGGAAAGCTTTTGTTCTATTGTTATATGAGGCAAAAGGATTCAAATTTTCTCCTTGGTGAGGACCTTGCTGTGATTATCTGTGACAGTCTCATCCCACAAGCAGTACACATATAGTTCATTCCTACAAGCATTTGGGAAAAGACAATGATGTGATTATGTGCTTTATACAAACAGGAGTTCTGTAACACATACTCCATGGTTGATTTTATCAGTTGAATATGTACTTAACTCCATAACACAGTATTTGGGTCACGTCTCATGGATTGCCTCAGTGCTTCCCCTCTCCCCTCCCACACTTCCACAGTCAGATCTGCGGACAGAACAATTTTTGCCATTTTGGTTACAGACTAGATTTGGCTCAAAAACCTGTCTCTAGTTTACCCAAGCATGAAGAGAAAGAAGAGCTGCTCATAGAAATGTTCTTAAACATCAAGTTCAAGCAGAAATCACAGCTCTGAAGCTCATAGTATTTGGGTGGTGATAATAAAAGAGTCCCTACTACTCTCAGAGACACTTGACTCAATTCAGAGTAAGTTCAGGCCTGTGTTTTGTGAAGTATTAAGCCATCACAAGAGAATACCTGTTTTATCCTTGTAACCCTAATATAAGTTATTTAAGGCTGAATCCCTTTAGGGTTTTATTACTCATTAATTCTATGTGTTTCAGCTTTATAATATTACCTCAGTAATGTTTTCTGGTCCACAAATTAGTATAAACGGTAAATGCATGTAATATGTTCTCTTTTGTGAATACTTTCTGTCCCAAAAGTGACTGTCATAGCTATGAGTAGTTTTCTTATCTGAAACACTCCAAATGGAACCAACTCAGGTTTTGAAGTTAACTCACTTTGCATGAGTGGACTTCCAAAGCTCATTTAGGCAGCAATGTACAGTCATAAATCAAAACTCCAAAAATCACTCTAAAAGGANTTTTTTTTTTTTTGTGATGTCAAGAAGCCATAAGCTCCTGAGCAATAAAGTGATTCATAATAATCATTCATGATAATGCTTTCACTCTGAGGAAATGTGGAGCATTAAAATACATTCAACACATGGCAGTGATGCTTTCCAGAAATAAAACTCAAAGTTGTAAGGTCCAGCTACTACATATGGTAAGTTTGTAACAGCTGCAGCTCAAGCCAGAACAACTATATCTTCCCTCTCTGTATTTATTTTAGTAAGCTTCATTTTTCCAAATTGACTTTATGGGACTTAATGCCTAATGCTTGTGTTGCAGAGTAGTAAGCAGGGGAGGCAAGGAAATATGAAAAGAGGAGCCATCCCTGCTTTCCACATGTTACTACTTGCAATATGAAGAAGCTGTATCTATTTCATTATAAAACACATAATATTTTCTGAGGATGAACAGTTGGAAGCATCAAGTTGAAGAGACAGAGTAGTATCTACCACAGTACAATAAACACCAGTGAACACCATAGAGCCAGTAATCCCTGAAACAGATCAACTAATGGCATGAAACAGTAAAAAGAAAGCTAAGTTTCATATACACCTCTATTCTGAATTTCAGTGTCAGTTTCTAAAATGGTGAAATCTTAAAATAAACACATCAAAACAACCCAGATACAATTTCATAATATTATTTTGCAGTATGGGGAAAGAGAGAGCTCCCAATGCACAGCTGCAACAGAAAACATGATGGCACATGGTTCCCATTGCCATGGTCATTCTCAAACAGGCAATGCCTACCAGTAGCAGCACAAAACAACTAGAAATATTTTGCACTAGTCTCTTCTAGACAGAGGTGGTGAAAAACAGAAGCAGCAGGTCTTTTCTCTTACTTTTTCTTAGAGGTTTTTCACATCTTCATAAAAAAGAACACCCAAACACAAATTGAAAGATGACCTGTACCATTCTCACAGTCTACTTTATGAAAGTCTGCAGAGTATTGCAGTGGCTGCTTACATTATATAGGAGGGTATCTACAGTTGCTCCTCCTAGGAGTACAAACATCAGACAATTTGAACAAATGGAGATATCTGGCAAATTAAACTGGGAAAACACAGGCATACTTATAGAAAAGGACAGTAAAATTGAGGTTAACATAAACCAGTTCTTGTCACAAGAACATCTATTCTTCACATTGTTAAGTAATAAATCACACGAGAAGGACACAAAGCACTTGACGTCAGGGGAGACCTCACAGAGCAGATGGATAAAAGATGACCAGGAAAGCTGTAGAGCTGCATGAAAAAACACAGGGCTTGAGGAGGGACAGACAGGACATAAAAGGTAAGTTAAATCTGTGTCCACAGCAGTAAAAAAATTCACATACAGAGAATGCCGGTAAGGATATACCTCTACTGGTTTATCTGGGGGCTTTGCTTGTAACCAACCAAGATAAAAAAAAAATCCAAGATTAAGACACCAAAAGCAAAAGCCAGTGGTGTTCCTTCAGTGCCACTGTCTTTTCATCACTCTCAGATCAGAAACTGTTAAAACAATCTTTCTCAATGCCAGGCTGAACTACCCAATGTAGCAAATATATACGATGTAAACGTGATTAGTTTAATTTCGTATGTAAGGCTCCACCTTGACAGAAAATCTATGGGATGATTATGTTTCCTTTATCCACAGGGAGGAACTACCTGCAAGGTCAGTGTTGTGCCTTGTCTGCTTTCTTGTGGCAGGAACTCATACCACATTATTTAAAAAGAAGCACAGTATTTTTAAAGCTGTAACGGAGGCAAACTGGTGTGGGGGCTAGACTGAGACATTCCAAATCCTTACTTTCCTCAGAAAAAAAATGAAAACTTAATGGCTTATTAAAGCCAAGGGCCCTGTAAGTGTCTGACACCTGCCTGCTTTTAAAAAACCTCTTCATCTTGCTTTTATTATTATTCATCTCCCCAGGCATTAAATGGTCTTCAAGTTCATCTGAGGAGTCATGTTGGAAGAAAACGGCAAAACTTACAATTAGCATAGACTGAATCATTTCTTTAACAAGTTATGAGAACTTTGCTTCACTTCTGTTGTGGAGCTGCAGTATCATCAGGAGTATTCTACTCTAAATAAGACAAAGATTTTTTTATTTCAGTTTTCTGTAGGACTGCTATAAATCTGAGCATCTGAAGCTGGGAGTTTAAATCCTTACTATGTACTCATGTCATCTGCAAATGCCAGATACTCAGAATGTCCCACACAAAACTCTTAGAGCTACAAGTGTCCAATATAGTAAAAAAAAAAAAGCCAAGCCACTTTCTCTACCACATTTTAGGCAGCTAAATGTAGTTTCATTAGAGATGTGGCTGATACTGAAATTCTTGTACATTCTCCCCAAATTTATTTTTTTTTCCCCCCTGAAGACCTGCAGAATCAGACCAAAATGAATTAAGCAGTAGTTTGCTAGCAGAACAGAAATAAAAGAGCACCTGGAAAAGTGAATTGAGGAATATGAATAAATTTGTATTTGCTGCAAACATGTTGCTAACTATAGGCAAAAAGTGCTGTGCACTATTACTGCTGTATTTAGTTACACGTTCCTCTGCAAGTGTTTTAGATAAACTTCAACATCTGGTTTCCTGTGTATCTGATTTGAAACAATCAGCACTCCAAATGCACTAATGCTGATTTTATTTGTTATACATTCTTTTGTTTAGATAAGCCTGGAGGCCAAATTACATACTGACTTACACCCCATGGAACTCAATCACTCATTACATGTCTAATGGGACAGCACAAAGATGTACATGAATACCAACACATTATTCAAAATCACAAAGGCATGTAGTACTGGAAAACATGCAGAGAGAAAACAATGAAACATACTTCAGAACGCACATTAGGATGCTGTTATCTACTCAATTCCCTGAACATCCTTTTCAGACCTACCAAACAAGAAGGAAGTAACATCTTCACAAAAAACCACAAAACAACACAGCACACACAAAAAAAAACCAAAACCCCCAAACAACAATAAAAAAGCCCCAACATATATTATATATGTAATATTAAAATGCTGTAGAAAAAAATATCTGTTATATATATATTTATTATATATATAATATAATTACGATTACAAGTCTACCTTAAAATAAGTACATTCACCACAAAATCAACTTCTTTAAATGAAGCACAGTGGCCTAAAACATATAGCTGAATATATAAAATTACTTGTAGAGTGAGCAGGTGTCCATACTGCTGAACCTGCACTATGTTCGGCATTAACTGACAAGCAGGTTTGTTGACAGATTCAGAAAGTGGTCAGGGACCAATTGCACAGAGAGCTGCAAGTATCTCCTCATACACAGATAGGACCTGTCAGAGGAGAACTGGAGATGAACAGAGCACAGCAGAGAACCTGCAGTGCTGGTGCCACTCACTGCCTGTTCTGATAGCAAGCCGTGATCTCCACTGGGCTCAGTTCAGTCCCTTTAAAACCAGCAAGCAGAGATTTTCCTTGCCAATTTAATCTGAGCAAATTTATTATTTTTAATTGTCAGTTGACTGTGTTGTGATAAAAGCATTAATAAAAATATGGAAATAAGTGACAAAGAAGAGCTACTAATCTGGATATTTTAAGTTTTGTATTTCTGCCTGCATTAGCTCCAGGACTGTTGTTCAGTTTTCCTCATGGGAATGACTCACATTAAAAAGCCAGAGGAAGCTGTTTTTCAGTTCCTTTTCAGAATACCAAGCTAAAAATTGTTCCAAAAACAGTCAGATGTGATTTATTTTTTTTTTTTTAAACAGTGCTAAATGCAGCCTAGCTCTGAGCAAGCTGAGATTGAAGGGCCATAAGGATGACTGGAAGGCTGGAGCAAAGTCCAAAGTCAGGCTGAGACAGCTGGTGTTGTTCAGCCTGGAAAACAGAAGGTTCCAGGGAGTCCTCACTGCACCCTTCCAGTGTGTAAAGGGGCTTATAAAAAGGGAAGGAGAGGGACTTCTTGTACAGGCAGATAGTGACAGGACAAGGGTCAATAGTTTTAAACCGTAAGAGGGAAGGTTTAGATGAGATATTAGGAATAAATTCTTCCCTGTGAGGGTGGGGAGGCCCTGGCACAAGTTGTCCAGAGAAGCTGTGGCTGCCCCATCCCTGGAAGTGTCCAAGGTTGGATGGGGCTCTGAGCAACCTGGGATAGTGGGAGGTGTCCCTGCCCATGGCAGGGGGCTGGAATGAGATGATCTCTAAGATCTCTTGGGTTTTCTAATCTGTTTAGTTGAGTAAGATGGAGGGCAAAAGTTCTGTTGTAAGAGGTATAGGCTGTAAGGGCATATTACACATGCATGGAAAAAGGTAACTGGCTGGCAGAGTTCTACTTACTTCTGAAATGCCAAATTCTTTCTCCTGTGAAAGGCAGGAGGACATAGGGGGAAGTATCCAGGCAGCTGGACCACATACCTAGTCATGTAGTAGATACTCATATTATTGTCCAGAATCATGGTTTGTGTTGGAAGGGACCAAAGACAAGGAGGACAGTTTGTAACAATCCTAGAGGCATTTCTATGAATGATTCAAGCTGAGAATGAGAAATCTCCCATCTCTTAAAATACATGGTCTATATACCTGTATCTCCAGTAACTAGCCCTTCCCAGTTTTCTGTGGGGATATAGAAGTGAGCAATTGACATTTTTGTTTCAACATTTCCTCAATCTTGAGCTCAGCTCCTGTCAAAAAAGTAATGCTTTTTCTCTCATGAAAGCTACTTCTTCTAAATACACACAAGAAAGTAGATTTCCAAGCTCACTATGTGAGTGATATTGAGGGTATTAAGTGGTAAGGTCTGGCAAAGAGGTTGGAAAACACATTTTCCTAGTTGTTTGGTGAAGAGAAGCATTCAGAGAAACCCAGAGAGTGAATTTCACAGTAGATATAGTTCAGCTATTACACTGTGCCCCAAGGTAGCAGCAGGAAGATTATGGCAGCAGGAAAAATGCAGTAAGTGACAAACAGGAAAAAGCAAAGCACCTACCTAACCTATCTTACCCAGAGTTCCCAGCTCTCAAGGTTATCTTTCAAGTGAGGAGAGCAGGGATCTCATCTCTTCAAACATCTAGCAAAAATCTGTCTTGGAACATATTTTAACACTGCCAACTCAACTTCATGACAAACAAGAAATCCCCATATGCCCTTCCTCTTCCATTTCTCTTTCTTTGCAGGTTTACTAGTTTAATACTACACAGTCTTGCACTAAACATTTCAGTGACTGGGTAAATGTGCAGGCACAGCCTTCTGCAGAGTAGCTCCAATTCTGCCACAGCAATTTGCATTTGCCATTAACACTCTGTGGCTGGGACAGCACAGAGCAAGTTGCTGACATCTCTTGTCAGCAGGGAGCTACTTTTCACCTACACCTAAGGCCCAAATGCTGCCACAACTGGTGCAGGAGGAACGTGAACAGGACACCTTCAGGAAAGCATCTAACATGTCAAGTTGTATTCAAATGATGTCAAGAAAGCACTGTTCCTCAATATTCTACAGCCAACTATTTTGACTCATTTCAACTTTGAGAAGTTTTTTTCACCCTTGACTGAAGGCTTATTCTGTTTCTTTTGCTTATTTGATATAATCCTTGTGCCCACAGATACTTTTAACACATTTTCAAGTTGGAGATAGCATCTACACCTTGTGAATATGTTCAGAGATCAGCTCTCCCAGACTAAATTCAAGTTACCAATACCAATGCATTTAACTTGTTAAGGCCAGCAATACTTGACTGTTCATTCAGTTATTCTGAAGAACAAAACATACAGTGGGAACGGTCAAGAAAACTAAGATACAAATAGCTTTGAAAGTGATCCCTCTCCACTGCTTGCCCTTTTTTTTTTTAAGGGACAAGAAGAACTTGACCTTAAACTGAAACAATTAATAGTCAGTGAAATGTAATTTGGCAGCTTGTTAGCTCTGCAGGGAGAGCTCTTAACACATACAAACTCTCAGAATTACACATAGGGAATGTATCATGTAATATAAATATATAGAGTTATGTTCCATTATGGGATTCAGAACTGCCATTATAGTAAAAGTGTTTATTTTAACAAGGAAGTACAGTTTTAGTGGCTATTATAGAAAATAAACCAGTCTGAAAACATTTTTATTTTTCATGACTGTTAATGGTCAAAGCATACAAATTGCAGTGACAGTAAAAATAGAAACATCTTCTGAATTGTTGTCAATGTTTTGACTCAAGAACACAAAACCCAATTACTGTAATTACAGTGAAATATGCCACAATTATTTGCTGGTCTATTGCAGTTCTTTGCATCACACAATTGAATCCTTGTAGAACAATTTCCCATTGACAAGCAGTTAATCATGAATTCAGTACATACAACATTGTTACCAACCTGCCTGTTCTATACTTATTAGAAAAAAAAAAACAAACAAAAAAACCAAAAAACCTTGCAAATTTACGTAAATCTTAATACCAGAGGAAATTATTACCATGTTTGTCCCAAAACAAATTCAGGGGGAAAAAAAAAAAATAAATCTGTAGCTGTTGACAGCACAATCAGAACTATTACAAACTAAAGTTCCAGCTGTTATTTCATACATTCCACATGAAAAGACATTTTATGAGAGTTCTCCCTACTTCAAATACATTTGATCTGAATACATCTATCTTAAACGTTGAATGTGAAGATATTTTAGGTGGGACAGTAATTTAAGTAACATTTTAAGTTACAACTCTTAAAAAAGGAATTCAAAGTAGCCACTATTATGTGTGCCCAATACTATAAAAACTTTGACTGACAGATCTTCAGATCATAGAATTCAAACTGAAGCATCTTAAAAGCACCAGACCCTCTCATAATAAGTTATCTTCCTAGAAATGCTGCAAGCCAACTGATCACATTTTATTCAAAATTAAATACATGGGGTCCTCAACCATGTACTTCTGGACTCAATCAGTATGTGCATTCATTATTAATGCCACATTCCAGCTTTTTCATACTGCTTATTCAAAACTTCCATTAAAAAATACTTATAATCAACAAAGCTTTAAAAATATTCTAAAGAAGTTTAGGTGCTGTTGCTACAACTGAAAAAAGGCTTTAATCCAATTTTTTGAAACTCAAATTATGAGAAGACCCAGAATAGTTACAGCTTGTACACTCTCAATAGTAACCAAAAAGTTTACATGACAAGGGAACAGTGATATTTATAACTGAGATACAACCCTAAGCTGTCAGAGGCCCTCAGTCAAAAGCATAAAGTCTTTTTTTTTTTCTGCTGCTGACATTGGGGAAACACATTTGAATGTTTTTCAGCACTTGAAGCTTAGGGTGACCTTGATTCTCCTCTGGTAACAGGCCACAATTCTGTTTTGACAGTGACAACCACAGAGATGTCACAAGACAAACAGCTCCACCATGTCTCATCTTTCCCTCCACCAAAGGACCTGCGTGCAAGAAGGTGAAAAAGTTCACTCCTAAGAACACCCTGCACTTCTCAGCTAGACTGACCCACTGTCCCCATAAAATGCATCTCTGTGGCAAAAGAGAGTCTTCCTCTTGAGGACATGTGCAAGGAAGCTCTGAAAAGCAGAGAGGTGAGAGATCACTGCTAGTGCTGAGATTGTTGAATACATTACAAACTGACAGCAGATTCTGCCAGTTCCAAAGAGAAATCTGGATGAATGCTGAATTTGAGAAGCAACTTGACTGGGATCAGCATCCTCAGAGAAAGATGTTATACAAATCACACCAAAAATATATTTTCTTACCCTATCAGTCCCATTACAAGGCTTTAGTTCCATCCAAACTTCTTTAAGCCACATTATTGAGGCCTGAGACACAATTTGTATTTGCTATGTGTGAAAGTGACCTGGCTCAATTCTCACTCTCAGTGCTATCAACCTCATGATTTATCAGACTGAGCCTTCTTGCTTTTATACATATATATACACACAGCTACAGGTATTGAGTCCTAACAGAGGCATAAGGGGGAAAAAAATCACCTTCCACACTCTCTTGACTTTCAACCAAATATTTTTCTTTTAACGAAACAAAACCCAAAAAAGTGTGTTTTCTAATCCATCCATCCAAATCCATTTGTTTTCTCACCAACATTAACTGTTTCAGACACATTGTCAAGATGACCAAAACTGAAAACACGTTTAGGACAATCTTCTTTGTGCCACTGACCAAAGACATTCTGCTATTTATTGGCAGGCAAACCACAGGCTCTTGCAGAATATCCCTTCAGTTTCCTGTGGCATGAAAGATGCAGATGCCACTCACCATCTTGAATCCCTTTAAGGATCCAAACAGTGAGTTCCAATATCTATCTTCTTTTATAATCCATATTAGGATCATATGATAACCAGAATAAAAGTTTCTATAGAAACTTGGTTAGACCACTTGGATTATTTTTTTTCTTTTGGAAAAACCTCACAGAAAACTGTTAATTTTGTTTTTTAAAGTAAACTAAACTCAGCTGAAAAAAGACATCACTCAAGACTGAACTTCTCCTTTGAGGAAAAGGCATCTCTGCCCTGGCAAACAGTTACAGTCAGAAAAACTGATTTGTAAGATAGTCTTAGGCAGCTTTCCTTCTGAAAGAAAATCAAACACTTGACAACTTCACCCCTGCCTTAAAGGGTTCTCCCTGATCACTTCACCTTGAATTTTCTCACAGTAGATGTCACAAGCCTCTGCTGTTGCCTAAGAGCCAAGAAAGACCTGTGGAGACAGTACTGTATTGCTACACCCATGCCCAGAGCAGAGAGCCAAGAGCACACTTGAGTCTGTATTCTGAGCATGGCCACAGGTTTCTTGCCATAGGGAAGTCAGGTTTTCAAGATAGGTAAAGGCACTTTGTCCCAAAAGAATTTCTATTTCATCCCCAGACTAGGTTAGAATAGAATAGATAATCCTGCCTCTGCCTTTGGCAAATACAAGCTACATGAAGAATATTTAAGACTTCTCAGGTGTTCATTCAGCAATGGTTTGAAATAATTTGCTTCATGTATTAAGTCTGGACAAAATGGATGATTCACTATATACATATTTAAGTGTACTTGGAAAGTAGCAAGATTCCATGGTCGTTAAAGGCAGAACATTTGCAAGTACAAACCATCCCAGGGTGGTATGCACGACTGCTGAAACAGAAAAAGAACCCAACATCTGGATTGGTCTAATATCAGATAACAACACACCAGGACGAAGAACTGCATTATGCACTGCCTTGTGCATAATGTGCTGGAGAGCTGAGGTGAAGAGCAGATGCACAAGGACTGGACAAATATACAGAGAACTTCCTATAGTCTGCAGCTGTGGGACTTTCCAAGACTGAGGTGGTATCCAAGAATTCTTAATGGGTCTTCTGATACAATAAATTTATTCACAGGTTGTTGAGAAAACATCAAAATTTGTTTAACACTGATTTTAGTAGAGATCTGAACATGCACTTGTCCAGTGAATGGAAAACTCATGCAGTGGTCTCAAACACTGTTAGTATTGCTATGGGGGAAAACAATGCAACACTAGTGAAGCAGCATGTCATGACCCTAGAACAGCAGGGTATAAGTAAGTTCAATTTTACTCCAATAAAGTTTTAGAGGAAGGTATTACAGGCTCTGGAAATAGTAAAGGCATAGCCCAAGAGCTAAATTACTACTCTGGGGAAGATAATGCAAAGACTCTTATTACATCCCTAAATAGTACTAAGACCCAAGCTTTTCACTGCCATTTGGACTCTTGGCAGCATAAGGGATACCAAGTGTTATACACAAATGTTTTGGAGATTTGGTTTCAGATCAGTAGGGAGAAACTAACACTTTGTCTCCCACCTTCCCCCACCACATTTCCACTGATGCTCATGTTGTTGCAGTTGCTTCTCCTGAGCACCATGTTTTTCTGTTTGGGACCCTCCTCAAATCTCTCCCAAAGTCATGCCTTATGACAAAAAATTCTTTAGTGTTCTCTTATCCAGATTTGGACATGGCCCTTTTCCCATTTGTGAAACAGATTAAAGTTAGGATGAAGTTACAAGTGAATAGAACAAGTTAGTTCAAAGTAATGACTACTTCTGGATTTGCAAAGCTTATTATAACAATTATGATGTTTACTAGCATGAATAGAAGCACGTCCTTGACAGGTACCTGCTCCTCTTATGCCCAGATTTAATCACTGCTCTCATTCAAGATCACAAAGATTCACAACTGAAACCTTAGCAGCCTTGTGTTCCACTCTGAGGTGTTTATAGATGGGCAGTCAGCACCACGTAGTCACTTGCAGCTCAACAGGTTAAAGGAAAGCACCACAGAGACAAAACTCAGCATTATTATTTACCCTAGTAATTCAGTTGCAAAAGCAACTGCTTAGACAAGACCACTGAAGAGAGCCATTCTACAATTCCTTCCTTTTTATGGCTGAGACATTGATTGCTTTGGAGAGAGTCTCATGGAAAAAAGCCACATTTCAGCATTAGAAAAGGGACACACCTGCACTACACAAGGGAAGATGTGCAAAGCTAAGACATCCTATCCCCCTGCAGGATAGCTTCTCTGCCAACCACCTGAAGAAACTAACAATATAAATATTGGAAGTCTTTGACAGTTCCCAGTTTGACATGGCCCAGTCACAGCAGCATCTAATGAAGGGAGGGAGAGAAAAGACTGTAGATGTGTGACTGCACTCTGTGGAATGGGAACACAGTAAAGACCTTTCAGTGCTGGAGGGAAGAGACAGGAAGACAAAAGGGGTAGAAGAGAGCATCAGAAATTTCCTTAATAAGCCTTATTTTTAACTAAAAGCTTTAAAACAATAAGAAACAAATTTGTTTATATTACTTCTATAAAAAAATTACTACCAACACAGACTGTACCAACTCTGACCTAAATTGCATTGCTTTGGAATTCTAGGAGGGGTTCAAGGAGTATTTCCCTCCCAGCTCTTTTCACTCCAGCCTGTCCACATCCCAGTTTGGCATATATTAATGCATTTATCTAGCAAAGAACATCCTTACCCCTGTAAAGAGACTTAAGGAGAAGACAGAAAATAACCTAGCTTGAAGGTCTTTACCAGGCAAATTCCCCATAAAAGCCATCACTATCTTATTCAAGTAGATCTGTAGCAGCTAAAACTGACATTGTTCATATGACATATTAATAGACCTACTGTATTATGAATGTGGTTTTACCTTTCTAGAAACAGGGCAACCACAGAACTTCCAGAGATACCATTTCTACAGGGGAAAAGGAAAAAAAAAATCTTATTTAACTGATATTTTACCATGGTCAGGCAAGCTTGTGTGTATTTTTGAATACATTTTCTGCTCATCAGGCTTTTTAAACTCATCCCCATAAACCTTAAGCTGGTGGACCCGTGTTCACCAAAATCCAGTGCACACTCTACTCTTTTTACAAGGTTATAGAAACAGCAGCCAATCTGAGCCCTTCAAATAAACAGCAAGAGAAACTCCCAGACTTGTATCTGGGATACAAGCACACACTTGCTCCATGACAGCTCACTCAGCACAAACTAATCTAGGATAGATTTGGGTCAACCTGACCTGAAAAGGATCTTAATTGGGTTAGTACAACCAGGTCTAGAGTATCCCATTGCCATGGTCTGATTCACCCCATTAAAAACAGAACGAAAAAAGCCACTAGCAACAAATACTGGCATTATGCCGCTTAGGATCTTTTTGTACCACTGGAATCAAGTTCTGACAACTCAGCATAATATAATAGTTAAAGGAACACAAATAGATCCAAAGGGTCAGAACATGGTCGCAGTTTACATACTCATGAGGCAGCTTCAGGACCAAGTTGTGTGCAAGCCAGAATTCCAGGAATTAGTTATCTGAATTGCATTACAGATGTTCTTCCCACAATTCACCTCACTCAAGGTGAAAACATTCTCCTTTTACAGGGGACATTAAGCCCATGCCAGACCACAGAAAGAACGAAAGAGAGGAAACCCAGGAGGTTTTCTTCCTTGATGGTAGATTAACACCACTACAGATGCTTAAGACAAAAATTACACATTAAAATGATTCATTATTTTAAAAGCCATCAGCATTGTTTTATAATTCCAAGCTGGATACTTTTCTGCTGCATTGGGTAGAACTAATCACATCTGTATTTTTTTCATAATACAAGGCAGGAGGGTGCCATGTAGGAGTCTCACCCATATTAGCATAGAAGGGAAAGCAAGACAATTCCCTCATAAAGGGGGCAAAGCAGAGAGGAAGAGACGGCCACACTAATTCATCAACTTCCCCCACCTCTATGGGCATTACCCCAGAGGAATTCCCATAGAAAGTATTGCCAAGTCACCTGGGATGTTCATTGCAAATTTCTCTGGAGGGGAATACTAAGAATGAGCTTTTGCCAGAGATACAGTTACTCACTCCTGGTTTCCAGAGAGGTTCTATGAAAAACATAAATGCTCTCCTACAAGTGAGCAGGATTTTTATTGAAAACTAGTATGTATCCCAGTTTTGCCAACTTCCCTTGTAAAGAAGGAATTCATTGCCCACACAAAACATTGCTTAAATGCATGTTATTTTTCCATATATATCCCACTGAGTGGCTTTTTAACAGTGGTTTCCATTTTATCTAGTATTACCATCCAAGTCAGCAATTTTTTTATTATTTAACAGAAAAGTCAGCTGAAAAGCAGATATCAATAGCTAACTATAGAATTCCAACACCCTAATTCTGCAGAAAAGACTAAGATTTAAGCAAAACCACTAACAGATAATAGGCAGAAGCTTTTTACATTCTCAATAATTCAAAATATTCATAATTCAACAGTGCTTTCTATCAAAAAAGTAACAAGGTCAAATTGCTCCATCAGTTGTAGTCAAGCAATGCTAAACAGTTCACAATTTGGTCCAATTTTAATCAACAAAAATAAACAGTCTTACTTAGAAATTTATTAACTCTGATCAATATATTTCATACAACAGCTGCACAAAATCCATGGACAATGCAACCTATACAGAACATTGCAAATATTTGCTCATTAGGAAATTACTGTTGCTTCCTCTCTTCTCTCCAAAAGATAACCATATTGCAAAACACCACTTAGTCAAGTATTCTAATGCTAAAGGTGAAGCAGTTGTATGTACACAGCAGATTACTGGACACTCCAAAATTGAAGGAGAATCAGTTCCAGATGTTTTCTACTGATTAAATTCAGCCCAAGCAAGGTTAAGTAAATGACAAGCAGCTGCTTTTCTTTTTTGCCATAGTCGTGAAAAATCCTCTCAAGAGTTGTGACTAACCCTAACTGGCAGGCACTTGGTGAGCACCTATTTTCCTAGGTTTTCACGATTAACAGAGACTATGGACAGTCTTCAGAGCAACTAATTCTTTTCACCTCCAGTCTGTCAGACCTTATGCAGATAAGAATTAAAAGGAAGAAGCTCAAAAATAATATTTTATTTTTTTTATAAAAATCTACTTTATCCCAGTGATGTAAATCCTAAACCACAGCCACTCTGGCTGCATATACTGCTTTCTACTTAAGAAAGTGAAAATAAAAAAGGAAAGCATTAAAGTGTCATTACACCAGATCATGGCTCACTGGCATCACCTTTATGACCCATTACTCCATTTCAACCAGAGCAGGAAAGTTTTTACCATGTATACAGGTTGAAACAAAGCTTTATTTCTTGGACTTCTCTCCTATTTATACTCAGACACACAGAGATTTTTTTTCACACCTGACAGGATTAAACTGAAATAAAGATGCAAAAATCCCTTATGCATTTATCCTTAGGCAAACTGATAGGTCAGATTTTTCCATCACAGCATTTATTCTGAGTGGTGCAAGGAAGCATTTCCAAAGCACAGAATTTCCAAATGCTTTCCAAGGCAAATATTCCCATGGATTTATGGTTGGGAAAATCTGGGAAAACCAGTGTATATATACACTCATATATCAAAATTATTTTCCAAGCATGTTCCATGCAACTGTAAAGAGTGTGCAACATAAAGAGACATATCAAGCATAGTAAAATTGTTTAGAGAGTGGCTAACACCTGGTTATTTTAAAAAAGGGGGGGAGGAAAAAAAAAGTACACTCAATCTTTTCTTCTCCATTTTTTTAAATAATGGCCAGTGATGCATACGCATATATATATATATATATAAAAAATATATATACACACACCCACACCCCATTCCCCCCAAAGGGCCAGTGTTTATTTTGCTTCTAATTATGGAATCTTTTC
>VXBX01008447.1:95194-223706 GCA_013400415.1 Scytalopus superciliaris | reverse complement strand
TAATTATGGAATCTTTTCAGCTTTCCCAGCTGACATACACGTTCAATAAGTAAAATACATACTTCAAGACATTAATTCACTTATTCAAAATGAAAAGTGTATTTTAAGGAACAGTAAAAGTATATTTACTACTCCAACATTTAAGTAAAACCAGTTTAAAAGGTCATAATTTTTTTAACATGATGCCCTGATCTCCCACAATAATGTTTTGTCATTTCCATCAAAAAGAACAAATTTTTGTGGCTAGAAAGTAGCTTTACATTCTAGATTAAATCACATCATCTTTTCCCCATGGAGCATTCACTACATTTTCTGCAAAAATCAGCTTCTCTTCTTGCAAAAACTGACATTCCTGGTTACCACTCCTCCTTGTTTATGCTAACGATAAACAAATGTGCAGGGCTGTGTTTAATACCGCATTGACTAATGGCATTCTTCACTTCTGTAATGCTGTGTCAGTCTAAAAACACTTCATAAACAATTAAGACTCACAATATCTCGGTGACAGAGACAAGACTTATATTCATTTAACAGATGATGCAACCGAAGCACAGTGAGTTAATTGTCTGCCCAAGGTCACACAGCGAATCAGTAACAGAGCTAGGAAGGGAATCCAGCAACACTGACTCATGCAGCCCTCCCTCCTCAGCAGGAGATGAGCCTTTGACACACGGGCTCAACACCACAACAGGGCGTCCATCACAGCCCATCAGCCCACTAGGACATGCTGCAGCTTTGTCCTACCTTCTCACTTTAACAGTTTCTTCAGCTGCCCCTGCTTCTTCTGTGGAAAAGAGTTAGAGACAAAAGCTGGCAATTTTGGGCTTTAAGCAACCAGCACACATGCAAAAAGGGAGGAAATACGTTGTCCTTCTTTCTACATATAAGATGAAGTACCTGCTTCTCACCTTCAGTGAGAAGACACTGTGTTAGATCAAAAAATGCCTTCACTCCCATACAGTCACCAGGGAGATGCAATGCAAAAACCTCAGTTTACAGTACTACAATTCTATGCGAGTCACCACCATCCTAAATGCTGGTTGGGGTTCCCCTCCACCACCTCCCATTTCCCTTTTCTCATCCCCTGGGTCACATGGAGATGTACCCTGCATTTTGAAATTAAATTACTGGTGTTTGAACTTTGGCACATTAAACCACATATTCCATATCCTAGGCCACACTGGAGTGAGACTGTGAGACCTTGAAATCTTTAACAAAAGATGAAACTCTACACCAGTAAGAAAAATCCAAATCCTTATCTGTGGTTTTAAAAGTAAGTTTCACAGACTGTTTCCCCAGACAACCTCCATTTATGTATTAGTTCCCTATTCCCTGCTGCAGAATCTGCATGGTAATTTGTAATATCAAAGTTACTTGATTAATTAGAAAATCATGGTCTTAACCAGGGTTCAAGCCCTCCATAAAAAGGGAAACCTTAAATCTCCATTTCCCATCATCCCCCGCCCCGCCCCCCCCATCTTTTGCTTCTCCAAAATTATTTGGATCATGGGACCTCAAGCAGGGCAGGTGCTGCACTGCAATGCTGTCCTGGTTCTGCTGCAAGGGCTCATCTGAGCCCAACACAGCCCTCAGGGCTACTCAGCAAGTTATTTCTTTCACACTGTAGCAGCAGGTACCATAAAGAGCTGGTTAATAGAACAGAGAGCAGCTCAGGCAGCTGCTTGGTATCACAAGTGTGGAGACAGATCAGTGCAGGGAAATAAGGACACAGGATTAGTGGGGGAACGCAAGGCAGGAGCCAATTGCACAAGCATCCACAGGCTGTCTTCCAAAGTGCTCCCAGCCTCTTCTAAGTCAACACCAACTGCATATCGAATAAAAATTCCACTCTAATCCATGATTTGGCCCACTGATGGGCTTATTTCACAGCACCAAGCACCAAAAACTCCTCTAAAAGAATTTGTCATTTCAACAGTGAACCACTGGTAAATATTTTGCTAAGTATCATATTCCAGCAAGTTTTCATCTGTCTTACAGTAGCCTAAGCTAGTTTTCTAGGCTGCAATCCAGATCCTGTCTTTATGCACATACAAAGATGATACAGGAAAGAGTATCTCAAATCAGTATGGAAATTGCCTTCTGCTTTTCTCCTATTTAAAAAGCCCATTGCCACAGACAAAAACCAAAACCACCTGATCTGACATAATTGCTCTTGACAATTCATGCTCCCTGTTACTTATTTCCTTCCTACTGACTGGTTTGTTTGGGTTTTATTTTGTTTTGGGGTGGAGTTTTTTTGGTGGATTTGGTTTTTGTTTTTAAATTCCTCCTTCCCTTAGAACCACATTCCAAAGTCATATACATCTAGGGGTTGCCCCTCCACAAAATGTGACAGGACAGAAAGCTGTTGATGGGCTTCACTTCTCCCAGGTAGCCTGTCATGTGTACATCCAACACAGGGGTTAAGTGCTTTCCTTCACAAGGAAAGGTATTATCACTCTCTCCTAGGAGCCACTCTTGAAATTCAGAGCTCAAATTCAAAGCTGAAAACACCTCATGACTGCTCCTGACAGAACGTGATTGTACCTATAGTTGTCAAGGAAAGCAACTACATCCCATGGCTCACCATGCCAGAGCACCTCCACTTCACTTACTACATTACGTATCTATATTAATTAAAAAAACACCCTATAAACTCCTCATACAACCACCACTTGCATCTTCCCCCAAACACCAACATGCTGACTCACCTCCTCCGGCGCTCTGCTCCCTTCTTCTGGGTTGCCCCTTTGGCACGTGGCTCGTCCCTCAGCACTGTTCTTGAGGTGCACTAATACTCCACGCTCAGATGTACATAAAATGCCACCCCAAACTCTTGTTAGATAATCTGAGGGCTAGTCCTTGAGAGACCACCGCAGCCACTTCCCCTTCTTCAGCTCCCTCCCACAAGAATGTCGAGGCAGCCCCCAAAAGCTTAAAGCCTCTGCCCACAGCAAGACCTGCCCCATCATCATCCTCATTGGCCACACCTGGGGCTGCCCCAGCACCCTCATCATCCTCATTGGCCACACCTGGGGCTGCCCCAGCACCCTCATCATCCTCATTGGCCACACCTGGGGCTGCCCCAGCACCCTCATCATCCTCACTGGCCACACCTGGGGCTGCCCCAGCACCCTCATCATCCTCATTGGCCACACCTGGGGCTGCCCCAGCACCATCATCACCCTCACTGGCCCCACCCGGGGCTGCCCCAGGCCAAAGTAACGCAACACATCCCCCTGTCAACAGTCCCGATCTCTGCACCCAGACTAAAGAGAAAGGGAAACACTGCACGAGGAATGAGGGAGGGGCACAAGAAAGATAATTAGAGAGTGGTCCTTACTAAAAACAAGGTTTTAATACCCTTCTCTGGCAGAGATATTTTCACTTACACAGCTACTTAGATGCATAAGGAATAGATATATTTTATGTGTCATTTTTATTTTCACTTATAGACACATTTACATATGTATGAATTTATAATTGTCTTTATAATTATTGATTCAGCCTTATCTCAATTTACACTTTTACGTTTACACTTCTGTATCTATTTAGACTGTGTCTGTTTACATTTCTGTTTGGATTATATGTTAACACTTATTGTATAGAAAATCTATTTAGACCACATATCTGTTTAGATTTAAATATTTACACTTGCATCTAGTTACACATTAATCTGTTTAGATTGAGGTATCTATATACACTTAAACATAACCTCTACTGAGATTACATGTATCTTCTACTTTGACTTATTGTGCAATGCAAAGCAACTGGAGATGGCTCCAGTTAGACAGACATTTTGTATTTTAAGTTTCTTCAGTATAAATGCCTTACACATTAACTACAGGTTTTTATTTGCAAATCTCTATGTACGTAAATCAATATTATTTTCTAAAGCTTTCAACAATCTTTTAATAATTATTTTTAAAAATTAAATACATCCAGGAATTGCTCCCATACAAAAGGTGCCAGGACAGAAAACTGCAGCAGCACTGGAAAGGTAATGTCATCCTCTTTCAGGAGCCACCCTTCATGTTCAGAGCCCAGCTCCAAAACTGAAAACGCCTCACAACTGTGCCTGAGAGAGGATGACTGCCCTCAGTTGTCAAGGAAATTCCTCCTTCCCTTCATTTCAAGGCACACACTGTGTGCCCTTTCATAGACCTCTGCATCTCCCCAGCCTCCTGTCAGTGGCTCTCAGGCTCTTGCTGATCTCTCCTTTACTCCTCAGCTGTTTGCTTTGGAAGCCCAAATAACTAAAACCAACCTGATTTCAGTGTGTCTTGTCCAGTCCTTTCTCTTCTATTCTAACCAAATCATTAACCAAATAATAGCAAGTGCTGCATTTTATACTGCCAATTTTAGCAAGTTCAGTGCTAATTTTCAGTGAAAAGGAAAAAGTATTAACTATTTCCTGACATCATCACTCTCTTCACAGTTTATGGTTAGTAAGTGGGCCAAACTTCCACTCTGCATAGATTTTCATCTCAAGTTTAAGCCATTAAGAAAACGTTCACAATTCACCCAGATTCTTCCCACTTTCCTATGTTTTGGAAAAGTTGTAGTTTGGGATATTTATGTGAATTCACTAAGGAGCTCTTATGTCTCCCACATTATTCTGTGTTGTCTCAGCACTGCTAGTAACAGAGCCTAAACTTTGTACTCAGTTTGCAAGACAGGGAATGGGGCTTCTCCAGCCTGCTCTGTCCAGCCCTTCCCTGGCCTGACATTAAGTGATTTAGCTGTGACAGCAATTTTCTAATTGAGCAGGTGTCCGTATCTAGCTTGTTTTGCTTTTGTTTATCTTTGTGTTGCACAACCATACTTTCCTATCTACAGCAGTTATTTTAGTAGAATGAGATATTTACAACTAAATAATGACATAGTTTACAGAAAATACACACTGGGTAGAGGCCTTGAGAAGTGGAAACACAGGATGTAGTGTATGAGTACAGGCATGAGATAAGAGATGGGGCAGAGGCTTGGCACTGGAGACCCCACAGCTATAAACAATTCATTAATGGTCAGTTAAAACAAAAATGCAGCCCTGGAGCAGGACAAAACTGGTTTTAATGGTAACAGAGAACAAAAAAATACCATTTCACACATATAAAAGGGAACAGATGCAGTAAATTCAGCTAAAACCTGGAGCTGCACAACAATGAAAAAATATGTACAAGTGTATTAGGAAACATTTTTAAGTGACCCCAAGTGGAACCCAGGAGTGAAATGAGAAACTGTCACCACAAACATCACATTCCTCCCTGTTAAGGACATGAGATTTCAACAACTCATTGTACCACTTCCCCTGCTCCGCCTGCAGCAAGTGGTATCTTAGGAACTGGAGGAGCATAACTACCAGGAAAACAGAAATTAAGCAGTAGGTTTTAGAGGTTTAATTGTATTTTTACTATTATTGCATCTTTTTAATTATGGGGAAAAACATATTGCATTTGAATTTTTTTTTTTTTTGTAACAATTAGATGCGGACTAATAGTGATTAGATCAAGATTTCAGTAATTCTAGCACTAAAATCTAATTCTACTTTTATAACATGTACACACTCTTGCTTATAAAGACAACTTTGAGTATAACACTTATTAATCTTGCTTTCTACTTTACCTTATCTATTAACTCTGACTTTCCATTTTTGAAGTCCAATAACCCTGTTTCATTTCTCTGTTTTTCCCAAGGCTGGCTAAGTCAGTTGTTTCATGGTACTGTCCAACCTTCTGGACCAAGGCTACAGAAGACCCAGCTCAGTAATGGGTTCTTTCACTAGAGATGTCAGGAAAAGCACACGAGGCCCTGTATTGTGAGAAGATCCTGCTGGTTTCCCAAACACAGCAAAAGAGAAACCTATTCCTGACTTGATTGTCAAGAGTAGAATTCTCCCTTGACACCCCAATGACAGGGTCTTGTATTTTCTTCCTCCCTTCTCTTGCCCAGAGCCTTACACAGCAAGGCTGTATATTCTGGATCCAAGAGCAAAAACTATCAGGGCCACACAAATTCCATGAAATAGCTTAGCAAAAACTTTACAATTTATTAGGAAAATTTAATCTCATTTTTAAAAGCTGCCTCTGTTTTATTATTAGTCAGTGTGTTGACTCAAATATAATTTATTTTTTCTCCAATTTTCTACATTTTTAAAGTTTTAACAGTTATCCGAACTATTCATTTTGGCAACAAAGCATCTATTCTGAAGTATGCCCTCCTTTGCAACTCAATTATTTTTTCCTCACTGCTGTTCTGATAATGTTTAGAAAAAGTTTGAGGGAGCTGCAAATACCTTCTCTCACTATGCACTCCCATGGTCTTTGGGAACATCTGGTACAAAGTCCCTGCTCGAGTCTGGTGTGACCAGTGATCCAAACTTAGGTCTTAAATCAAGCACAACAGGGAGTTGAGTAAGTGCAGAACAAAAATAAATTTTTAAACCTCAAAAGCTGCCAGATTTAATCAGAAGTAAGAGTGAGTT
Organism: Scytalopus superciliaris; assembly: GCA_013400415.1. Taxonomy (NCBI): domain Eukaryota; kingdom Metazoa; phylum Chordata; class Aves; order Passeriformes; family Rhinocryptidae; genus Scytalopus; species Scytalopus superciliaris. The sequence continues at coordinate 217,225 of VXBX01008447.1, read as the reverse complement.
TGGCAGAGGCAGCTGTTCTTTTCCTCCATCCCCCACCCCCAGTCCTACCATCCACTTTTGGCCATGCAGGATAAACCACAGAACTCACTGAATGTTCTCACTCAGGACAGCCAGGCCTGAACCAGTAAAGACTGGAAACTCTCTGGTAAAGGCAAAGATGTTTCCACAACTCTTACTCGCAGGAAAGTACCATTAGTACAAGCCCTGAACTGACTGACAAATGTAGAAGTTAAACAGCTGTATGCTGAACACAAATTCTCACTGCAAAGCCACCAGCATCTGCTAAACTCACCTTCTTAAGAGAATGATGTTTTTCAGAAGCATGGTATCTGGATACTTTCTCTTGCTGATTTGGAGCATATCTCTGTATTTATGTTTTTCTGACTTACTGACAGTTATGCAGACCCTCAAAAGCTTTGGTGTTTGCTTTATTCTGTTAATTTTAGCCACATGTTTTTTCTCACCTTTCCCTCAGCTTGTCAGCACTGGAGTCTATGAATCCACTTCATTTAAAATTTTTTCTTCTTTGTATGTACTGCAGATTGTAATCCACCTACACCATTAAGGGAAAGCAGCCCTTTTTCCCAATGGGAAATGCAACCAGTTTCTAGGAACAACCAGCCTATTACCAGATAGGTGAATGCTGAAATGTCAGCATCCAAACTAGCATTACAGACAGAATAAATCAACATTAACAGTATTACACAGTTTTTATGAGATAGTCTACAAAGGTAAGGGGGGGTCATAGAAAATTACAGTTCTCTCTCCCCTCCTGGTAAAATGTTACTCCTGTGCAAGTTTTGCTTTAAACTGCACATACATCAGCATACAAGAAACTCCAAAATGCAAACAGAAAAGCACGGTGATAGATAGGGAATTTTATTTCTAGCCCAGCAGAGATTTATCACTGTGAGAGTCCCGTGACACTGACAAATTTAACAATAATGAGTTGTGTATACAACCCACAATAGCTGACAGCGAATAATACATTCCATCTGCTGGAGTTGTCCCAGGAGGCTGATGTTTAAGGTCTAAAAACTTTCAAATTTCTGTAAGTTTTTTTCCTCCCTAACAAAAAGCATTATGAAACAGCTATTTGGTTCATTTTGTGAAGCATGCATTGCAGTGAATAGCTGTTATTTGAAGAGGAAACTCAAAATACATGTAAAAAGAAATAATTCAGTTACACCAAAGTTTTATTTTCCTTCTGTATAGATCAGTCTTTATGACTTTCCACTCACTTAAGTGCCTTCTTTAAAGCTTACAGGAACATTAAAGATGCCAGAGCACTCGTACATGTCTTGTCATCCTGATAAAGGACCCTGCTACAGGGGAGTGGGTAGATAATGGTTGACAAAAGTTCAAGTAAAGATCAATTTCAAGACTACAGAGAATACTTAGGGATATAATCTCAAGTGAGAATGAAAATATCAAACCAGACACCCTGGTATGAAATAGCTCCTCAGTAGAAGCAATAGATATGCATGAAAAATACCCCAAACTTCAGTAGAGGACCTCAAAGATGCTCTGAGGGCTGGAGCAGCTCTCCTGTGAGGACAGGCTGAGAGAGTGGAGTTGTTCAGTCTGGAGAAGAGAAGGCTCCAGGCTGATCTCATTCCAGCCTTCCAGTGCCTAAAGGCAGGTTGTGAAAACACTGGAGAGTGACTTCTTGCAGGGGCAGACAGTGATAGGGGAAGGGGGAAAGGTTTTAAACTAAAAGAACAGGGATTTAGATTAGATATGAGGAATAAATTCTTCCCTGTGAGGGTGGTGAGGCCCTGGCACAGGTTGGGCAGAGAAGCTGTGGCTGCCCCATCCCTGGGAGTGTCCAAGGGCAGGTTGGATGGGGCTCTGAGCAACCTGGGATAGTGGGAGGTGTCCCTGCCCATGGCAGGGGGGTTTGAACTGCATGATCTTTAAGGTCCCTTCCAACACAAACTATTCTGTGACAATGCCATTTATGATTCCCCATCACAGTTGTTTTCTAGAACTGTTGCTCTAAAAAAATCTGTGTTTGCGTTAGTTGTTCCTTATTAATTTCTTTCTAAAAAGAAATTGTGAGAGGTTTGACTTCAACCATGGAAATGATTATTGTGAAAGACTTTTGCCTTTCCATTTCAGTAAGAATGGTCAAGTTCTTAGTGTTACAGAGCACTCTACATTAGTCACACACAAAACGGTGCAGAAGCCAGAAGCTGTTTTCCTTTTAGGTTATCAAGTCTTTGTTTCAAAATTCCATTGTTTTTGGTGAGTAAAGATTTTGTTTCTATATTATGCACTATCAAATACCTGGGTTTTATTCCACATATACAAGTATTTCAGAAACCTTAATGCTGATCATATGTTTTATAAGATTTCCCTTTTCTCAAACGTTCTTTGTATAAAAAAGGAAAGCCCTTTTTTCCCAGTTTGGAAAGATATGCCTCCTAAGCAAGCTTTGAGCAAGCCAAGAGGATTCTGGGTGGACATGGAGACACGAATAAGACTTCATAAGAAAAATTTTATTTGTGTGAAAAAAGGTCCAATTCCTGAATCAAGGCAAATCTCTCCTTTAGAGAGATTTTAACTACATTTCTATCTATTTCTGCCCAAAACAAGGAATTTTCTGTTGCTTGCACTTGACAGGCTTTTGTTTCAGTCCTTCCTACAGTCTCTCACATCTGAGCAGAGCAGCAGAATAGAAGAGCTGTTTTAAAGCAACACCTCTGCTCCTCCTAGGTGAGGCCTATAAAAGCGATTTAATTCAACCAGTAAGTTTGCCACCATCTGTAAAATATCCAGCCCCCACAACCAATGAATAAAATATTCCACTATAGCAACACTCAACTAGAAGCTGTCGTGGATCTTTTCAATTACCTTTTTTATTATTATGTTCTCTGACTTTTCTACTTTCAGCTTTTTTGAGAGGAAAAAAAATAACCCCACTTATAGGCTCAAAGTCCAGTGCTTCCAGTTTCCAAAAATAGAAGCCTATTACATCTGGCAAGGAGAACTTCACTGAGAGAAATCAAGTTTAAACTTTTTAGAGGTGTCAAGAATGTTCAGTCAATTGAGCAATTGAGTTTGCCAACTACATTCCTTGAAGCTTTGCAACAGAAGGAATGAATCAGAAAAATCAAATTAAGTGTGATTTACCTCTGACACTAGCTAAGGCAAAATGTGAAAGAAAATGAAAAATAGATAAAACTTAATCGGTAAGGAATAATATGCATAACTGTCTCTCAGAACAAGAATAAGTTAGACCAGCTATAATAAAAGTACAATAACAGTTTCAGAAAAAGTGGGAAAAATTCTTTCATTTTCCTGTTGCTAAGCTGCCAGGCAGAAAAAGATACAGGCTTGTCTTTTTACCCCCTTTCCTGCGATGCAGAGCTTTGCTTAGATTGATATGACCATTTAGAGAACACAGCTTTTATGAATAAACATGCACTGGCAGGGTCCTGAGGACAGCCAAGATAGTCCTCAACATCTTAGTTGAATGCTGTTAGAAATTACACAGCTCTTTGCTCCTTCTGCCCATCACTGATAGCAAAATATCAAAATACACTCAGCAAAGTCTGCTATCACATGGGCAGCAAGGGAAGCTGCACCGCTCCAATTAATGCTGAGAATGAACACAGTACTCTGTTATGAGACATGTAGTTTATAAGTATCATACCCTTCATCCCCTTTCCCAGAACTCATAAAAGCACTGGAAATGCCAAATAACAAGTAAAATACCACAATTGCTGAAAAGCACTCTGACCTCAAAATGACAGATTCAAAATTTACATGATAGTATAAAACACAAAGAAGAGCATGAGTGGTAATGAAAACTTCCATCAGTCAAAGAAAAGCCCTCCCTTCTGCAATAGCACATCAATTACATGAAACAGAGGTTTGCAGGTCTCCCTGAGAAAGCCAGATGTTCCTATCCCTTACAGAGGTGCCTCACTATGCCACAGCTCTCAAATTCCTACTACTCCACATCTGACTGCTCCACCATGGATGACACAGGTTGCATTGACAGTCTAGCAACACTATAAAGTCAGAGCAACCCAGTGAAACTCTTGCTTTTGATGATGTTCAGTACAGAAGACACTACATGTTCCCTTTGGGGGCAAAAATATTTGAAGTACTTTTTATTAAATAAACCTTCATGTCAAGACTACAACAATACTCTGTCCAGGCTGAAGTTTTATGTCAGCTTCAATGTGATGTAAGAGCAGCAATTTTATACAGAGTTGATGCTCAGCTTTATCAAAGACAGATGAAAATCTAAATTGAATCACCACATAACATACCCTATACTAGGGCCAGCATCTCTGGATACCTCAGTAAACTTGGCAAGGCTTTGCATGCCTCTAGGTATGGAACATAACTCAGACTGCAAGGAAACATTCTCCCCTTTAGCAGATCCAGAACAGATCCCCAACCCCATCAGACAAAGGACATCAACACAGAAGTGGAAAAAGTAGCTTTCCAAAAAACCCTTATTTTATAGTAAACAAAACCATTTCATGTGCACATTTCCATTACAAACTTAATTAAAAATAAGAATTTTACAAACAAAGCAAGTATCTTAACTCAGCAGTGAAATTCAAACAGTTTTCAGGTTGAAATACAACCATCGTGTATAGAAACCCACAATATTTTAAACAAAGCAAGTAAAAAAATCTCGCTTATAAAAACCTCTTGGTTGATGTAGGCATAAAAATACTTCTCCTATCACAATTTGCACAGTGTTTAAGAGGGTGCGGTAAAAAAAGTAAAAATATTTTTCTTGGTTTGTATTTCCTTCCTCCAGACCCTCTGTGAGGTGAAGTTTAAAGGTGGGGTAGATCTGAGGAAGCTTTCCATCCACCTCTGAAATAATTCAAAAAAGGAAAAATAACAATATAGCCAACATTTAATTGATTTAACTTTGGTAAACAAAGAAAGATTCACACCATATGAATCTAAATTTGTGTCTTCCTATTTTTGTTATGCAATCATCAATTGGAGGCATCTTGCTTTACTGATTAGCTATTTTGTCACAGAAATTTTCCCTTCAATTCTTTTTAACATTGCCTCTTAAAAAATGCTAAACTCAATGTAAATAAAAGTAAATTACCTCTAGGTTCCTCAATGTAGAAAGACACATCTTTTTTGTCCTCGTGTTCATCAATGTGATCATAAGTGATCTGTGGAACAGACAAGGCATTTTCTCCTGGGTTTATTACAGGTGCAGAACCATTACCATATCCCAGCTTTCCTTTTCTTTTGTTTCTTCTAGCCTGTGGTAGTAGAAATGGAATTATATCAGAAGATATTACCAAACACAGACAAGTACACATGTACTTCACTATGCAGTAAATTCACTTGAGGTCGTATGTTTTTTATTTAAAGAATTAAACTGAAATTCGGTGAAAAGGTTGGAACCTTTGCTTGTTTTCAAAGTGTCTCATTCTGAATTACCAATGAAAATCTGGTAAGAATTTCATTCTTGGGAGAAGATGCCCAGCACATTGTGAAAAATCAGGTCTCAAGTACAGTTTCTCAGATGGGGACCAAAACTCAAAGCATGCAAAATATTAGTCACTTGAGTATACAGCAGCTTGGCTGTAACACCTTTCTAAAGCTTTAATTAAACATACCCATAGACTTTGAACTATGAACTAGGCCCTGTGTAGCTTTTTCAACTAAAGAAAATTTCACCCTTTACCAAAAGGGCAAAGTTAGGCACATTAGGAGAAAGATTCTTTCTCCTGCCTCCAAACACTTCTCCTCATTTTAGAAGCCTAATAATTAATACTTAATGAGGCTTTGGATTGACACAAGAGAAGATGAGCCTTTGGTAAGAGATGAAAGAACCATGACTAGGTTCTTAAATTAGGGTTCACACTGAGGTTCAGGTTTAATAATATGTTAGGCAAGTTCCTCTCACTAGAGAAAAAACAGGGAAAATACAATCTATTTTTTCCAGTTCTTTAACCATGGATTGCCTGCTGTTCCACAACACATATAAAGGATCCTTGCTTCAGCTTTACCCCTTTCTTCCTGTTTTTGCTTCATGATAACTGGAGACAGAAACGTCATGGCAAAGTCACACTCTGCCCACTACTGAGTAGATCACACTGCTGTGAAAGCACAACACACACATCATGCCCTTAAAGCTTCCTCCATGTGAAATTGTACTGCCCTTCCCACCTGGGCAATGGCCATCGGTGAGATTTCACTGCCTAAAACAAGGGCTGTAACATCATTTGAGAAACCCTGAGTCCCTGGGCTCGACCTGCTGCACCTCTGCCTTCCTGGCCAGCGTGCTGAAGGCTGGGCGAGCTTGGCAGTGAAATTACAGAACAGTGTTCAGGCAATCCCACCTGTGCAGGCAAACACTGTTCCACTTGACTGCACCCACAGCTCAGGAATTTGCCCTAATTTCTACACTCAGCCCCAAATGCAAGTATCACAGAGGAAAAGCACAGCTACTGTCAAGCACATGTTGAATGTGAACATAGATTTTTAAATTATCTTTCTCCCTTCTTCCTGTATGAACTACTATGCAAAATGGGAAAGTGTCATCATTGCTTTACCGTACCCTTTGAGAAAGTAGGAGAGTTCAAAGGGGATCAAACAATGGAGAACTGGCACCTGTCACCACCAAGGCAATTTAAAATTAGAAGACATTTGTCCCTCAGGAATATTTGGAAGGAAAACACAACCAGTCGTGTAGTGGTATGAGGAAAACAATCAAATGTATTTCAGCTGTCCAAATTCTTCAGGCACTTCACGGGGCTCTTGGCAAGTTATCTCAATGAAATTAAAAGCAAGCACAGTGGAGAGCTCTGCCAACCCGCCCTTACCTGTTTTCTCAGGCTAGGGCTAGATGGCGCTGGTGGCTTTTTGGGATTTTGCACGGGAGGTGTAACATAGATCTTCCAGGTGGCTGTGGAACTGCAGGATTTCTCTGCCGCATAGCACCGCCACAGAGTCTGCAAGGAAACCCACACCCAGCAATCTCAGCGAACAAGCAGCCCCTGTTGTCCTTCAGGGCAAGGAACTCAAGATTTTGCTGCAAAGCGAACTGACAACAAATCCGTCAGGCAAAGGGGTCTGACTGCAGCCATGGTGCTACACCACAGCACCATAACTAATGAAACACACCCTTCCCACTGTATCTCCCTGGGGAATGCGATTTGCACCGGGACACAGACACGTGTTGCACAGTGATCTTCAGGACACTCTTTGGAGTGCTCTCCCTGGGAGCTGGGTTCTATCCCTGCCCATGGTGGGCAAACAAAGAAATCAAGACAAAACAGCCTTCAAAGAAGTGAATCCCCACAAGCACCACTGGATACAGCTGCTTCCTTTTTTGTGCACTGTGCCACCTTTAATACCTGTGCACTGTGCTACTGTGTTCTCTATATTATCATGTATGATATCATATATTATCATCAGACTGTTATGCTGGGATGTTTTTCTAAGCAGAGGTGTGTGTTTACATGTATTTGTGCACATATCCATCACCTCAGGATGCACAGGACCTAAGAGAATATGAAAAGGATGTTATGAATTAAATATGTAATGAAGTTTTTTTTTTTTTTTTACTATTTCACCAAATATATTCATGGCATCCAGTTCATGTCATTATGCTTATGAATATCAGGTTAGCACAGCTTCCTGTGCTCACCCAGAGAAGGAAGACAGGCAACTATCCAGTTTTCTCTAGTGACTGAAGTGGATCAAAAAGACAAAGTGCTTAAACACAATAAAATCTAGAAACCATGATTCGCAGTACTTGAACTACTAGGCCACACTCCTTCTCTAGTAAGATCCTAAGTATTTTTCCTTTAGGGGCCTTACCTGAATTAGGGAAGCTGCAGCTGGGATCTGTCTGTTGAAATGCTTCTGACGTTGCTTCTGCTGTACTTTCAGAGCAAAACCAGACCCCAAAATACCCTAAAGTATAACCAAAATTGCTAGTCAGACTCCAGTACAACTTGACACATCTAAATCAAATACTTAGCATATGAAATAAACAGGCATAAAAGGGTTTCTAAGAAAAAGAAAAATTATTAATTTTTCAATGTCCACAGTAACAGAATTTATTTATTCCAACAAATAAATCTGAAATCAAGCAGATCAATACTGGCATCATGTAACTTCAATAGACAGCTTGTGTTTATTGCTGTGGTCAACAGACTACAGGAGTAAGAGGCATTCACAGAGGGCAGACACATTCCAAAGGGAGAAACAATGACAATGTCACATGACTGATTCTCAGCTATTCTTGCACTTATTTTTACTTCCTTGCCAGAAAAAACCCAACCAAACAAAAAAACAAACCTACAAACCATTCCCAATCCCTCCCAAAAGCTCCTCCCCCAACATCTCCCTAAAAAAAAACCCCAACCCCACATGTCTCTGGAAACAAACAAACAAACAAACATCAAAGAAGCCCCAAACCAACAACCCAATCAAAAGACCCATCTCCATAACTAAAGGCAGAACCCAGTTTGATTTTCCAGGCAAACCAAGCAAACAAGGCAGACATGCTTTATGATTTCAATATTTCTGTTCAAATTGGTAGTTACTGAAGAAATATTTTGTGTTGTCTAATTGCATTGATGCTGTTTCTTTATTCTCTCCCTATTTATTCAAAGATCCAAGAAGCCCAAAGATCTGTATAGCACCACATAGGAAGGCAGATGCAGTTTCTACTTCATAGCAGTGTTTGTTTTGTTCCTCTCATCACAAGACACCAAATTGTTATCAGATAGTCACATAAATCAGAAACAAACAAGTGTTCACCTCTGGCACCAACACACTGATAAAAAGGCCCCTCCTCAAGTCATAGACTAGAATAGCTTCCTTTCTAGGCTCTCTTTGAAATGATTACTGTAAAGACAGAGCAGTTTCATTCACAGAATCATAGAATGACTTGCATTGAAACAGATCTTAAAGCTCATCCAGTTCCAATGCCCAGACAGGGACACCTTCCACTATCCCAAGTCACTCAGAGCCCCATCCAACCTGGCCTTGGACACTTCCAGGGATGGGGCAGCCACAGCTTCTCTGCACAACCTGTGCCAGGGTCTCACCACCCTCACAGGGAACAATTTCTTCCTAGTATCTAATCAAAACCTGCTCTCTGTCAGTTTGAAGCCATTCCCTCTTGTCCTGTCACTCCAGGCCCTTGGAAATATCCTCTCTCCATCCTTCCTTATGGGCTCCCTTCAGGTATTGGAAGGCCACAGTGACTTCATCCCATAGCCTTCTCTTCTCCAGGCTGAACCATCCCAACTCTCTCAGCCTTTCCTCACAGCAGAGAGACTTCATCCCTTGGAGCATCTTTGTGGCCTCCTCTGGACCAGCCCTACAGGTTGATGTCCTTCCTTTGCATGCACAGACACACAAACACACACACCTGGGGATGTGAGTGCACACATTCTGAAGCAACACCCAACCCTGTTAGTTCCTATCAAAGGCACCAATTTAAAATTACCCAACTGTGCCCCCAAATCAGACAGACTTGGTTCTATTAAGTTCTACTTACCGCTGGCAGAGCGAAGAAAGAGATAGCAAATACTGAAAAGCAGGAAGCTATTGTCTTCCCGATCCATGTCTGGGGAACTTTGTCTCCATAGCCAATTGTTGTGACCGTCACCTAGGCCAGAATAAAACATCTGTTTCAGTGCATTGGGGTACCTTTTTTCTCCAAAAAGCAGGAAAAAAAGAACCAAAGGGGAAATAAATTAGAGAATTGTCAGGAGATAGGTATGAATCAACAGCGCTTGAATTTGGGGATAAGGAAAACACAGGAGTATGCTAGTTTATCCTGGTTTTACATTCTTCAGCAGACATTCACAGATGACCACTGTTTTGGAGGCAACAGTAGTCTGGATGCAGGATGACTGTTCTCACAGTTTATAGCTGGTTGGTTCCAGCCTTCCACAACTACAAGAATTGGCTCTGCAGGCTTGAAACCACAGGCTTGCAGTTTTTCTGCTTTTGCTTTTAAAATGTAGTTCCACAGTGGGGAGAAGAAAGCCTTGAAAGCACTGACTTGAACACAACCAGCTCTGCTGACAGGAGTGAAAAGGGACAGAATTAACACCATCCTAGCTGAGTCTTCATGGCAAGAGGAGGAACACACAACCATGCCAGGACATGTTAACTCCCAAAGCCAACCTGCCAGCAGACCAAGAGCTGAACATAGCTGAGCCCTGTGCTTAGATTCTATTCCTTTCCCCACAAATACAGGACTTTGTCACTAAAAATTGTATTTAAACCATATACCTGGATCTGCTCATGGCTTTTCAGCAGCCAAGTACTTCCTAAGAGACAAGGAGCCCGGAGTCAGGGAAGGTGTACCCAGCAGGCTGTTTCCTATGCTGACTTCTTCACTAAGGGCCCACTCCCACAGAATCCAAGCAAAACAGAAGCAAAGAGTGCAGTCAGGCCCGAACAAGAGTCTGGATAATAAAGTAGTATCTCAGCAACAAGGCACATCTGACATCAAGCCAGAAATTCCACCCACAGGTCAGGATTAGGATCAGTACAGTGGTCAGCACATGGGTCCACAAGGATAAGGCAGTGACAAAATATCAGTCCTTAGGTGAAAGTTGGGATTAAGGGACTCCATATCCAGACATAACTGCAGTTGAGCTAAAGACCACCTCACCTGTAGGAATATGCTGAGCTTAAACAGAGCCCCTGGGTATGGGTGGAGCCACTGGTGATGCCGGTCAGGGTCATTAGACCACCTAGTGCCCTCGGACCCATAACAACGGCCCTCCCCTCTAAGCAAGGCATGTGCTTACAGAGGTCTGGGATCTGTAGGGACTTGCTAAAGAGGGACTAAATCACTGTGGGAGTGGCAAATGACCCCTAGGAAGTCACACAGGCAGGAGGACCTGAGCAGGTTTGGGGCTGTTCTGACGAACCCCAGCAAGAAGGAAGAGAATTCATTATGAGCCGAGTGGGCAATAAAGAATTGGTGCTGTGGGGGGATCAGGGTCCAGGTGAAGGCTGGTCTATCAGAAGGGTCCATCAATAAGGGCCAACTGTTCCTCTATGGAAGGTGATAATCAGCTGATCCTAAAAAGGATCCCAAGGAAAGCCAAGAGAATCCTGCAGCTGGCCAGACAGGGGCTTCATCACCCTGGGCCCCAGCTCACAGCAGGATAGACTCACAGACAGTGGCTGTGTCCAACAAAGAATCCCAATTATGTAGAAATATCCAGGTGGGGAGGTAGGTCTGAGGTTGAGTATGGAAGATTGAGATGCAGCTCACCAGACCACGGCAGAGCTGGAGATGAGCTCTCCTCCAGCACAGCTCTGGCAGCAAAAACATATCTCCCTGGGCTGAGCCTAAATAGAGACCTTTGGTCATGGGGGTGTTGGGATGACCCCTGGTGTGGATGGCAGAGCTCTTAGGTCTTGTTAGAATACTCAGAGCTCTGATGCTGCCATAAAATGGTGTGAGAAATGTGGCTTGTACCCCCTGAGAAGTGAAAGGCTTCTGGTGAGGAAACGAAGAATCCTGTCACCAATGCTAACCGCTGGGGAGAACTTTAAATAGAAAAAATGCACTTCTATTTGGGAGCACCAGCCCCAAACCTAGTCCCCCTCCCTTCACTTTGCCTTGAATGGAAGCAGAAATACAGCCAAAACAGACTTAAAAGAATATGTAAATTTACACAAAAGAGGCTGCCTTTTATGGAAAAATTTGCTGACAAATGCTTAGATATTATGCAAAAATAGGCTCTTCAGAAGAAACTATCAAGCAAGAAAGGCATGAGAAGAACATATTTTCTCCTCTCAGAACAATTCTATGGAGAGCTGGAAGAAAGATTTGCAGGGAAAAAAATTAACAACTACCATCAAACTTAGTTTTTCCAAGTTCAAAAAAAGCTGGGATTGTGTTGATTCATCATAGTTTCCTCACTTTATGAAGTTCACTTTGTAGAATCTATATCCTCTAATGAACATTGTTATTTTGAACTGCCAACTGCTCTCAGCAGGAATTCTGTCATGCCAGGTGCTTGTCCAGATTTAATGTGGCTTGTGAAGTGACTCAGGTGCTGTGTACTACCAGCAGTACAAACAGATGAGTTTGCCAGTCCCCAAAATTAAACCAGACCCCCCAAAATTCAACTTTGAAATGCAGTATGTGTTCGTGGGCAGTGGAGGAAGTTAGAGCAGTGTTTCTTTAACAGCACTTCAGCTCCTCGGTGCACCCAGATGACCTCTTAAAGTCTGTGATTTTTCCTTCCTTTTCCTCCCTGTTTCTTATGAAAGGCTTCTTGGTTTTTTTGTGGGTGGTTTGTTTGGTTTGGTTTGGGTTTTTTTTTTCTTTTTTTTTTTTTTCCTGACTTCTCCAGAACTCAGGACTTAAAAACAAACTGCAGTAATGTTGAGCTGCCTTACTGTTACTATGGAAGACAGCATGAAAGCTGTAACCACAGAAAAGATGAATTTTCCATCTCTACAGCAAGCATTTGGCTGGCAGATTCCTGCAGGTGCCTGAACATGTCTCAGAAAGTTTTTCCCTGGCTACTTTAAGCTGGTTCCTGCTCAGTAATCTAATTAGTACACAGCATATGGAAAGGATTATAAAGAATGTAATTCTCTGACTTTCTTAATCACAGTATTTTTTTTTTTTCTACTTGTACATCCAAAAGTTATTAGTATCACTGAGAAGAGGATGTTGAATATCTGGGTTTTGGAAAATGCCACCTCCTTCATAACACAGATTTACCATGGCACACTGCAGCTGGTGTACACATGCTCTCACACAGCCCCTGAAAACATACCTGCACACTTCAAAAAAGGGAAGAACTCTAATTTAGTAGAAGTCAACAGAGCTGCCCAGATTCTTTAAGACCAGCAGGTGTCCTGAAGTGTGAAGAGTCAGAACTGCACACCTCAAAAAACATACTAAGTATAAAGGGGGTCAAACTGCTACATCTGGCATGAAAATTTACTACTGGAAATTCTGATCCCAAGCACCTCTGCCAGGTAACACCAATTTACTGGAGCAACTGTTTAACTCAAATTCAGTGGTACAGAATAGTTGAGTTTGCAGCAAGACCAGTAAGTGTTACCAGCAGCAGGAGACCAGCATGGAAGGGCCAAGAGAAGAGAAGCCTCCCACATGGCCTTTCCTCAAGAAAACATCCCCAGAAAGGACAGGAAAACTGCTGTGACCTGGGTTGTAATTCTGGCAGACTAGCCAAGCTGACAAAAATGCTGTTGCATGTGTTGTATATGTTATAACTTCTGAAAGTGGCTTCATGTAAAATACAAGTCTTTGATCTGTCTTTGCTGTTGGACCTGTTTGCCTGCCAAAGCTGGGTGAAACAACCTTGCATTTAACTGAAGCAGGTGAATGTAGTTAGCATTTAATTCCAACTCACATTCATTCTTTATTTTCTCTTTTCTTCACATTTAAACCTTGCAGGTCATTTGTATCAAGTTCAGCAAGCTTGCACTTTTTACTCAAAGCAAAATGTTCCCCATAATACACTTTGTGGTTTTTGTCAGACACATAAGACTTTCAAATACTTGCTACCAAGATTTTTTTTTTTCCTATGGTTCAATTCTGAAAGGCAAAAGTGAAATCAAATTTCACTCCCTAGTAACTCCACATCTGTGTTTCTGTGTTACAGAAGATTTGAAAAGAAAAAGAAACTGATTCACTTTGTCCTTTGTCACTGCTCCCAGCTGTGAACTGCACCTGCACCGTGACCCACTAAATGCTGAGGAGGCCTAGATGCCTGAAAAGCTTGAACAACAATCTAAACAGTGTTCTTCATGTGCCTCACACAGCGAGAGAAAGAGAAGCTGATTTTGTCTTGCTGTTACACAAAACAAGTGAAGTTTTGGGGAACAACAACAAAACCCATTGAACACTTTGCACTGCCTGTACATACACGTGGAAACACAGATTCTGAGTTGTCTATCTCAACAAGGTAATAAAGTGCATTTTAAACTTATCTGTTGGTCTCCATAACTGAACTAGTTTTATATTCCCAAAGTCCAAAATACTCATATAAACACATCCTGACTTTACTGACCTTCTTTTTTTTCACTCTTTACTCAAAACACTGCTGTCGCTTCTAGCCTTTAAAGGTATTTTGTAATCCATAGCTAAGTATTCAATGCAACTCATAAAGCAAGCTCTGGATAATTAGAGCTTAAAAAAAAAAAAAAGAGGAAAGGAAGGTAGAAAAAAGTGCACTCGGTTCACATGGAAGTTTTATTAGTGCAGGAATAAACTGCATGAATATACAGAACTGGATGGCAAAAGTGATAAGTAGTTCCCAAATTCATTGCTGGAAAATCTGTTTTCCCCTGTACGTGGCTCCCCTCAGTTTGGTAAAAGGTTCTTCTTCTCTCCCATGCAGGTCTGAATTTGGGCATTTCTAGCCTTTTACAGTTATAGGAGTTACTTTATGAAACACCAAAGACGCCGTGCAGAGCCAACATGAGTCACTATCCTTTAGTGTTTACATATTAAATTTAGACCTCCTTATTAATAAACTGTATGCTTTCCATTTCTTTCACTGGTGTCATTCTAATTCAATGATACTACAAACTTATTTGGAGCTTCTCTCTGCTGGAAAAATTTATGAGCTATTTCTCACGAGTTTAGCTGAAGTAGCACAAACTTTTATGAGAGTCCCTGATGCTGCTGAACTTCCCACAAGCAGCCCCACTTTTAATTAGATGTACTTCACAGAGCATCCAGCCAGACCCTGAGCAAAGCCAGGAACAGGAGCTGTTCCACTGCATTTGAACACCAGTGTTGGAGCTGAACTGCTCAAGTAATAGAAGAATAAGTGAGCCTATGGATGGCTTTCTCTCCTTAAAGTAGACAAAATCTGCGCTTCTGATACATTTATTATTTTCCTCCACTAGCCAGAGGTTGTCTCATATCTATAATCACGAGATTTTGTATTCTGAAAATTTTATGGTATTTCCATTGAGGGCTTCTACAAGTGATTGTTGCATGGGCTAGTTCATGGTTTCATTTGTTCCCAGCACCTTAGATCATTAGGTCCATCTGGCCGTTTAGTGGATTTTTCTTTTTCACTAGATTCTCCTTGGTTTGTACTATTTTTTTGCACAGCCATAGGTGATACTCTGCCAGTGAAATGAATACTTCACAACCTAGTGACAGGAATTTAATGTTTAAAATATTTTTATACAGAATCACTTAAAAAGTGGTAACTCAGCCTACATGTAATATAGCCTACATTTCTGTATACGTCATTGAAGTAGGCTTATGCAGCATCTAAGTTAAGGATCAGAAACATGTATCTATTAGGAACATTTTGTCTGCCTTGTCAGACTTACCAGTTTATTTGGATATGGAGAAAAAATTGGTTTATGACAGTAACTGGCATTTTTCAAGTTTATTATCTAAGAACAAATTCAGTTTATAGTGTTTCAAATCACTCTTGAAATATATCCTTCTTTCTCTGGAAACTGGGGGCTCTGCATCTGTTCTAGCCCTCTCAGTTTTTTCTGTCACTAACACTGATGTGATGGATCTCCTTGGGTTTGTTACAATGAGACAGCCAACTCAGAAATTATATGAGGTTCTCTAATGGGAAAAGGGGCCCACAAGAGCAGAGATGGTTCATGCAACAGCTAATAAAGAAGGAAAGCGTAAGTCACAATGAGAAATATGGTGAGAACAGCCACAGGGAGTGTAGGAAAAATCTGGTCTCTTATTCTGTTCATACCCCTCTATTCCTTTTTCAGCTGATTTTGGGTGTGCACATTATAATTTCCACAATGCTCTCAAAAGCCCAATTCCCCCTTAAGGGTATTTTTTTCTTTATTTCACCAAAGATTTCCACTGAACATGACTGACAACTGGTATCCGAAGGATTTGATGAATCCAAGAAGCTTTGCCAGCTGCTTTCTATGGATCTATTTACCTTTACTGAGAATCACACTTACTTAAAACACCCCAAATAACAGGAACCTGTAACCTGCATGAAGGTCTGCATTACTACTGAGAGAGTTTTACACAAGAAGATAAAAATATAAAGTCATTAACCCGACTCTCACATACAGAATATACTTATAAAGTTATGCACATTTTGCAGATAACCAAGTACAGTTTAAAAGAAGTGGTATAGGTTTTGGAGGGAATTTACACTCTTTTTGAGATGTGGACTTTTTATATCTGTAAACACTCACTGTCCTTTGCTAAGGGCTTGCTAACCTGCTTTCACAATGAAATTTAACACCCAAATAATTTAATTGTGTTTATGACATTCTTTCTGGTATCCTTCTTAAAAGATTGTCAAGCTTCCCTGCAGAAATACATTCTACAAAGAAAGAAGCACCAGTTTTTTCTAAAAATATCACAATTTCAACAGAAGACCTTATGCTCTGTTTGCACATGGATTTGTCTGGTAAAGACTTACCACACCCCACCAAAGGGCATCAGCATAGCTGGAGAAACCTGTCTTTCCATCCTCATCAACTGCATCCTTCTCAGCAAGATAAACAAAATAGGATGAAAAAATTAACCCCAAGAATCCAATGTACAACGTGGTTATGAGTTCCTATTAAAAGAGAAGGAAACAAGCACATAAGGTTTACATCATATATATTCTATCACTGTAAAACATTGTAAGTGTCTAGGAGGGTTTTATGCATCACAGTAGAAAAATTAATATGTTTTATTTAAGGTATAAAATTTGCCTCCAGTAAAACAGGTAGTGCAGTAACTACTCATACCAGGCTAAAGGGTTCAAAAAGCCATCATTAATACAAGATCATTTGGGCAGCTAAATGTAGAGTGGGACACCTCTCCTAATTATGTCTTATGAATGGAAATCATTCCACTTAACAGTCCATTCAAAATACAAAATGTCTAAACATTTTTAAAGCAGCATAACAGCTTCAGAAATGCACCTTCTGAAGAGTACACTGGAAAACCAGTTAAAAAATAATAGCCAGGTGATGTGACTATGGCCATATCTAAGCAAGGAACCCGTGTATTTGATATTTAGTTGCTTAAGATTAAATACTGATGGTTTAACACTTTCATGTTCAGATAAAATAAGATCCTAAGATAAAATACATTAGGTAGGTGTGACCTCTACTTCAATCCTGAAAAACAAGGCTGGGGCAGTTTATTAAAAGGGACTTTTGTTAGGGCATGATGCAGTCCTTGTGAATACACAATTTTCTCTACAGATTTTTGGACAGGAAGGTTGTATCACAACTGACATGACTTAGGTACAAGATTGTTATTGGCTTCAGGAAAAAATGGGCTTGCAAATTTAAACAAATCAAAGTGTGTGGTGCCCCAGATGCAAAAACATGTGAAGCTTTTAAAAGCGGCATTATGTTGCATTAAAATGAGATAATCACCTACCCCTCAGGAAAATCCAGTTCCTAGTTATGAGGGAAAACAGCTTATTTTAATTCCTTAAAGTTTGCATGCATTATTCTTTTATTTACTTGGCACATATTTAACCATGTCTTTATTATGAAACACTGTTGTATTACATCTTCATTGGCATCTCCCTTAAGCTCATTTCTCTTTCCTTGCATCCAAACCAATAAGAGAATTAAAATACTCCCATGAGATAAATTTAAAATTAATACCTGTCTAAGAAGGACTGGTTCTACTTCTAAAGTATGGCATATTTTCCCAGATTTTCTGTAATATTCTTAACTGGTTTTGAGGGAAGAGTCAGTTTTATCATCAAACTTCCTTCAGATTTTCTTTTTTATTTCTTTCTTTTCACTTCCTTGTAAGAGCTTTCTGGGAAAAGATATCCCTGGTATCCAGTAACTGCATTCAGCAGCAGGAACTATATATGCTCTTCCTTCTCCTAAGCACTAGTTAAAATCTAGGTTCAGCAAGTCTAAGTAATCTTGGCACAAAGCAAAACAGGTGTTTTGCCTCTAATCATTTACTAATGACCTAAACAATGAATCTCAATAGTATTTAGTTTTGCACATGGACAAGTCTTTTCAGCCTTAATTTTTTGCAGGCCTGTTTGCTGAACAAGCAAAATTAAACCTGGGTTTCAGTAGTTCAGGTTTCTGTGCTGGTCACCTTTACTTTCTCATCTTTTTTAAATGATAATGGCACACTGTGCACTTGCAGATATGACTTCATTGCTTTGAAAAGCTCCTTGTGTTAATGTTCATAACTATTTGCATTTCTCCAATTTTTCACAGCTTTTGACTTGCCTTCACAATGTTTTTTCAGTGCAAGATGGAGCTCCAAACACCTGAGACTGTAAGTTCTGTGATCCACAGGAGACCACAGCAGAAATGGAGGGTAATTCTTGTTGCCTGCTTACACAGAAAACACTCTGCTTTCATCTCTAGTAGATTTGTGACTTCCTTCCACATCAACAGAAATCTCTGGCCCGTTGCTGACATCTCAGATGTTAATAGATTTTCCATGTTATTGAGGAACTTCTTTCTTTCAGCTTTGTCTCAAGACAGAATTAGCGGGTGGATGGTAATTGGAATCCTTCTGTTTTGAGTGCTGCCTTTTTTGGGGAGCAGGCAGGAAAATATGCTTTTCAGAAAGGCTATGCATAGTCTTACGAGGTCCTTTCAAAGTGGATGAATTATCAACAGAACCACTCAGCTTATTTCACCCCTCAGCTCCAGTGCTATTCATCTAAAGACTGAACTTTTTTTAAATAAAGGCCAGATGAACATATAATCGCCTTAGACCTATTCTAAATGTCACCACTCTGTGTTACATATGTGTAGACACAAAGTACCACATGCCTATATTTAATTATAAGAACAATGACAGCGATCCCATACAAACTGCATTTAAGAGAGACTACAGAAGATTTTAAAATAACACACACTTCAAGAAACATGGACAGGTCACAGAGCAAAGAGCATTCTGCAGACATCAGGCCTTAAAATCTCACATTTGTATGGTTTTTAATAGATAAGAACTTAAGAATAAAAAGCGCTGCCTAATAGAAATGGCTCTTTTCAGCAAGGACTTTCAGATACACAAAGGAAACAGTGAGAACAAAAAACAAATAAGGACAAAGGTAAATCTGAATATTGAGAGAGTTGAGTCAGCCCAGGTTTTTAAACTTAGATGCATCTATAATTTCAGGACCACAATATAAAGTTGAATACTTGGAAAAAATAGAAGGAAACCCCAAATCTACAACTCATTGATAACTCCCTCCTAAAAACAGCAGATCTCACAAAACAAGGTGAGGAATGAGTAAAACTAAGGAAGAGGCTTAACAGCTGGTGCTAGATTGGCTAACAGCTTTTCAGTGAGCTGCATAACTTCTCCATGTCTTTCCATCACCACATAGGATATTGAATCTTGTTTTGTTGCTTTTGGCGAGAAATGCTCAACCTGCTGAAAACAAAAGAGCCAGACTGGGCCCTGAATGAGGGAATAGAGCTCTATGTAAAATTCCAGAACACATGGAAACCATTGGTGACAACTTTAGTAAGCTCTTCTGGGCCCATGAAGGTACAAGCACTTGCTATTTTCACAGTTCACGAAAGTGTGAATTTATTTTCTCACATTGTTTAAGGGTTTAAGGCCCCACTTTTTTCTGAAAGGGTATCAAAACTCAAAAAATAGATGAGGACTTTGTACTCTGCCAGCAAACAAAAAGCAGCTGAGGTGTTTTTGTTTTGTTTTGGGTTTTTGTTGCTTTCTTTTTTTAAACAAAAATTTCTTTCAGGGACTGGGCAGGAATAAAGGTTCCATTTTCCCTTCTGTTTCATACTGTGTTAGAGTTTCAGCTACACTTGTCCAATGTCAACACAGAACTGTGTGTTTGATATTTTTTTTATTAATGTGTTAGTGGGTGATCTGCTTGGACAAGTACTACAGATCTGTAGAGTTTTATTTATCACCATAATCACTTCTTTGGAGTAGCAGAATTTCAGGTGCATTTACTCATAAATTCATTTCTC
Source organism: Scytalopus superciliaris (assembly GCA_013400415.1). Classification (NCBI taxonomy): domain Eukaryota; kingdom Metazoa; phylum Chordata; class Aves; order Passeriformes; family Rhinocryptidae; genus Scytalopus; species Scytalopus superciliaris. The sequence goes on along the minus strand of VXBX01008447.1, from coordinate 197,299 downwards.
CAAGGATTTTTTTTTTCCCCTTTTAAATCCTTGAACTTATTCATGCTTGTGACATTTAAGTCTTGTATTTTGAAGATAGTATTTCCTGATTCTTGAGTAAAACTCTGAACACCCACAGGAAAAAATGTTCAGACACCTCTGTCAGTAGGGTTAGCAAATGTTGAGAAAGTGTATTTGGGTATCAGCTCTGCCCTAGCTAGATATCCAGGCAATGTGAGCATAATAAATGGAGACCACACAGACTTGGAGCATTAAAAGTCATCCTGTTGTACAGTATGAAAGGAGGCTTTATATGAGAGCACTTTGGTGTGCATCACTGCTGCACAGCCATCGTGACACAACATTTCCTACAGTACTAGGGGGAGAAAAAAGGGAAGAAAATTAACCTGTAGTATTAAATTAATCACTTGGGTTAAACACCTCCCATTCTCTGTCTCAAAGTTTTCTAAACAGAAAATTAAAAAATGTCTGTGTGGAAATCTGTAACTAATTGTCAGTATCTGGAGAACAAATCTACACCCATAAAGCGTTAAGTTAACCACCCTTACAAGTCTGATGTGTAGATTAATAGCAGAGTATTAGCCCTCCACAATGTGGTATGATATGCAAAATCAAAAGGCTAATTATGGAAGTTTCTGTTATATTGATAAAGCTAAGCTGGCTTTCCATGAATTGATCCTATGAAGACTCAAAAAGAAGCCTTCAAGTAGAATTTTTTTAAAGTCTGCAGAAAAACTTCTAAGTGAACTCGCATACAGAACAATTGTTTCAAAGCTTTAACAGACATATAACTACTTATAGCCAAGTTTGCCTCTGTGACTACACCCTTAAAAAAGCAACTTTTCTTACATAGTTCATATTTTTATTTATAGACTGCATTAGAAAACTCCTTATGCAGGCAGAAAAAAACAGAATTATTTAAATAATTGGCTTGTTCTAGCAAGGCTTTTCTGCTAGTATTTGTTTTTCCACAGAACAGCCAAGCTAGGAACACATCTGTGAAGATAGTGGACAGTATTTGCAATATGAAAGGCAGCCCACATAACTGCATTTAATAAATTATATCGAAGAATAACATCAAAGAGTAAAGCAGTTAATTTTTTAAAAAAATAAAAACAACCCCAAACTGATGCTCTGTTATCCACGGCCCTGAATAGTTAAGAATAGTTTCCCATCTTAAAAATAGAAAGAAACATATGATGGACTTCTGAAGTATTTTTATTCTTGCAACACAGCAGTTCATTTAAACCAGACTATGATTTGAAGTCCACAAAAGGGATTTACTAAAGCAAACAAGATGCTGGGGATCCTTAAAGATCAAGTACCTGACGGTGTATGAAAACAACTGATCCCAAAAGTCTCCAGGTGCCACCCTGTCGGTCCACATGGAGCATGCGAAGTATCTGCAGGAATCGGATGCCCCTGTAAGAAAAATAGGGCATTAAATCAAATTAATACTGGAGAACAACACTGCTCCATCTCTCCACAGTTCACCATGTTTACTAATGTACTGCCACATCAGAGAACTGAGAGCAATGGCCCTGGCCAGGGTCACATCTCAGACTTGAGGCATCTCAGTAGACTTTATGTTTATTATAGGCAAGTATATTCAGAAATATTGACTAGGAAAACAATTATTTAACACAAAACCAAACAAACTCAGGGGAAACTTGCATATTTTATGTGATTCTGATTCTTAAATGCCTCCTTTCCAAGTAAAACTAGTGCTTCAAGTTTTGTAACATAAGTATGAGCAAACTTTTTTTCCCAATTTACCAAAGCAGAATATGAATCAAACATGGTATTACTGAAATCCTTGTTGTGTGAGTTATAGAAATGATCTAATTGGCAATAGATACAGTCCTATGTGATTTTAGGACAATAACTGATTCATGAACTCCAAATATTTTCAATTAAAGAAAAATAATTATCCATATGGTTCCTCACTCTAATTTTATTCCATGGAAATATTTTGATTCACCCTTTTGACAATGAACTTTGTTTGCCCACAGTCATCTTGTTGTCTTAACCCTGAAACAAATCAGTGGAGAGGAGGAAAGGGTAAATGATGAATTCATCTGTCTGAAAACTTTTCACTACAGGTATTTTTTGGCTCTTTTTAGCTATCCTTAAAATTTTGTTGTGGATGGAGGTTTTGCTTTTTAATTCAGACTTCTTACTTCAATTCCACTGTGGCTGCATTTTTCTGCGTTACACCTGTAAGCTGGAAATGCGACATGAATGCCAAGTTTTGTTATTTATTTGATATGCCATTGGAATAACAATTTTAATTAGCTGGACACTTTCAAAGATTCACTTAAAACCTGTTAATTAAAACTTGAGTCCAAGGATTACAAGACTACCAAATATGTGAGCACCAATAGACTTACATAATGCAATTGCTCACCTGCTGCTCCTGTCAGGAGGGGAGAGATCTGCATGTAGCTCCCCTGTACAATTATTAGACACAGCTCTGGATGCCTCAACTAGTTCCTGCTTTTCCTCTCTGTTGGATCCGAGCTGGTTACAGCTGTGCTATTGCCAAGTGCATGGGATAGGCTGGCAGTTTTACAAATAAAGGTTTTAAAAACAAGGCAGTGAACAAGGGAATCCAGCTAGCCCCTAAACATGCACAACCCGTTTCCACTAAAAAGAGGAAAGGAATTTGTTGGAACGAAGACCATTTTTATTGATTTGGTGACGTTGGAACAGTGAGGAGAGAAGGTTGGAGGGCTGTGCTGTGAACTCGGTTTCAGTCTCACTGCAGCGAGCAAAATGTCACACCTGGGAGTTATGGAGTCTGGAGCTTCATTGTACAAGTAAATGACTTAACATGCATGCACCCACGTTTTTGGGGTGGCTGGGATTTGAGGGAGGTCCAAACAGGACCTGAACAGGATACCTTGAAAGTAACGAAAGCAAAGACAAGGTATAATGAGACTCATTCCTTCCTAATTCAACAACAGCCACTACATCACAGTTCTGAGGGAATCTGATGGAAGTAAGACTTGCCTGACCCTGGTGGCTTTTCAGTGGAGCAGTAACAACACTGCAGAGGTGTGGATTAAACTTCTCTGTCAGAGCATTCTGAGATGTAGTGCAGTGACTGTGTCTCTAAACACCAGGAAAGGCTGCACTGAGCTCCAAACCAACTGGGTTTACACATAAACACATAGGAGGCATTTCCATTAAAATCTTTCCTATACTCATACAAAATCTGTGGAATTTGTATTCACATTTGCCCTCCTCTTTTCCTGTATGAGCTGATAAGTCACATTCATGTTGCCTCTGTGAGTCTTTATTATCATGCAAGGGTTAAAGTTCTATGGTAAGAGTTACCTTAAAAATACTTTAAGCCTGTAGTTCCCTCCAGTGTTTGTCTACACAACTAGAGTTTAGCCAGTAGTGTACATTCTCATTTCCCAGTGATCAGACTGCACTGGAAATGAGAGGCTTGTAAAAGAACATGCAGCTCATCTTGCAAGTTAAGTTGGAAGGAGTGAGAAGTACACCTACTCTGCTTATCATGCTTTTCTTCTGTTTACCCACCTTTCCTCCCAAAACAAGCTTGCAGTGCTTGATGCAAGCTGAACAAACACTGCAGACATCAAATGTTTCTGGTTCATGTACGGTATGAGTTACTTGTGCCAAACAAATCCACCAAAGCATAATTACTCTCTAAACAAAGTAATTACTCATACTCAAAAAGTACAGAGTTAAGTGCTGTCTGGATTACTTCTTAAATAAACTGATGTTCTGTAATGCTCTTTTGTCTCAGAAGGAGAGCTGTTTGATGTTTTATATAGGACACAACGTTCAGTTTTTTCCACTTGGCTTCAGCATTCCCACCATTTTTCACAGGCCTCATTTTTGTGCTCTTGTTCCCCAACCAGGGATCAGACACAAAAGCACACAGCCCTCCACTGTCCTGTGTTTCAATATTAGGAGAATCAGACATACATCTAATTCAGAAATTAGCAAATTAGATATACATCTGATGGTAACATCTGTGGCACTGGAGAGCTACAGTCACTAGAAGAACATACCTTATTGCAGAGGTGGCAAATACCTGTCCATTAGATCCTATGCTGAGAACAATAATTGAGGCTACTACCACAATGAGATCTGTCAAAAACAAACAAGGAAAAGAAAAAAAAAAAGGAAGAAAGAAAGAATGTATTAATTTTTAGATCTCAGCATTGAAACACATACAAATACAGACTGAGGAAAGCATTTTAAAAAAAGAAATTATTATCTGAAATTTGATGGGCAGCAAGTTAATGTAATAGTTTCACAACAAAAACCCAATGACAAGTTTCTTCCATGATGAATTTAATAATGGAGATTTCAAAGAATGTGATGCATCAGGCAGCTTGCCACAAAAACAACAAATGCAAAGGCATATGTGTACCCTAGAAATGAATCCATATTTTGGCTCAAGGCTTTTGATTTAAGGGGAAAAGTAAGAGTTTGCTTCACTCAATAATGAAATGCATAAAGTCAAGTATCATGCATACATACACACATCACTTAGTTTAAAAATTGTATCAAAGTTGTAAAGACAAGCTTTCAAAGTTTAGAGAACTGTCAGAACAAAGGTTGGCTTAAAAAAAACCCAGAGTTGTTGGTTTACTTTGTGATACAGTCTTTATTTGTATGAAAAAATAATTGTTTCCAGAGTTCCTTTTTTTTGTTTCCATAACTCCACAGTTTACGCAGTTCCAGCACTACACAATGCAAATGATGGATTGTGTTCGCAGTGCCAGCATCCCTTATTTTCTCTTATCCTAGTTCAGTGACCATGTCTGTTTCCTTTAATTATTGAACCTTACTCTAACGTTATTCTGAGAAGACATTTTTCTAATTTCCTCACAGGCATTTCTGTGGTAAACCTATTTAGAACATCTAAATGTTTCACTTTCAAATTCTAATCAGAAAATAAAGGATAGTATTATAAATGGGTAGCAAATGTAGAGAGAATGAGGAAAAGTTTTGGTAAATTTTCCTTTCCAGTTTTAAACAGGCAGCACTTTATTCTTCAGAGCACTTAACATTATATAGCACTTCAAAAAAACCAGTGCCTGCTGACCTCACTTGCAGCTGTGAGTGCTCAGAACCTCTGTAACCCAACTTCAAAGTCTTCATTTGGACATCCTGAAAATGAGGCACACTTGTGCAAACGGATTTAACTGACTGCCACAGAGTTTCCGTGCGATGCCCAGGCAAGATGCAGGACAGACTCCAACTCGAGAGGCAGCAGCAGTTTCCTTCAAAAAGGTTAACTTGTTTTTTCCTCTCCTTTAATCATTCTCCTGCCTCATTCACAACCATGCAAGAAATATTGCAGAAGTTCTGCAACCAACAGTATCCTTCTCTCTCTGGCTTGGATTGATTTCCAGTGTCAGTCTGATTTTTGCTGTAAAAGCTGGATTCCTCCCCAGGGAGTTTCAAGTCCCCATTCAGTTTAAAGAGTGTATTACAATAATTGTACATTTATGAAAATAAATAAGGGGAGGGGTGAGGCTACAGAAAGACCTTCCATTTGGGGATAATCTTAACTTTTAAATGCCTCACCTTCCAAAATTTTTATGCTGTTCTTTACTATGTATATGTGTGAACATATATTTGTAAACATCAGAATTTGGGGTGGGTTTCCATCCCATCACATCATAACACAGATCTTTGCCCTTAAGCAAATGATGCACCCATGTCCTTACTAAATTATCAGACATACATGTCCATACAATGACCAGCACTGAAGGAGGAAAAGACTGAATTTTAGGAAATGAGTTTCAATCAGGTAGCGAGAGTAAAACAGATTTTTGTTTTATATTTTCTGCTTTTCTGAAAGTGTTCTACATGGTAGAAATATTTCTTTTGGGGTTTTTTGTTTGGTTTTTTTCTTGCCCCTAAACCTGTCCTTCTATCTCTGTCTTCTCTGTTCCTAGTTTTCATCCTAATATCCAATCTTTAGTCTTCTCTCACTAATCCCAGTTTACTAGTCCAAATAGCCCTGTTTTGCAGTCTAGGTCTTCAGCATATCCTTCTGCCCTTTCACAGATACCTTTCAATCCCCTGTATTTTCAGCCCCTGCTGTTTTTCCTTCAACCTCGTGATCATTTGTCAGTCTCTTTAAACTGTTTTCTCCCAGACCTTTACATCCACATCCCTTCTCCTGTCATTTTACTGAGCCTGTATGTCCCAGCCCATTCCTTCCACTTCAACATTCAAGCCTGGTATTTTCCATGTGCCCTCGGCAGATTGAGGAAGATAACTATAAAACCAAAATCGACAGATTTTCCACTTCCAGCCCCAGCACTACTGCTGCAAGAAACCTGAAATCTGAATTGTTCAGACTCATGGCAGATTCAGTCTCTGAGGAATAATAAGAGCATTCTGTAGCAGGGTGTTTGAAGCATAAACAAGCTACCAAATTTTCAGGAGCTTGTAAATCAGCTCGGAATTGATTTTCAGTGACTAAAACAAAAAGGCATTCTGCCATTAAATTTCAAGTGTCTGCTTCAAAGTGTGGAAGTGCTAGTGCTTCTCCATAAGAAATTGTCAGAATTGCCTTCTTCAGGAATGGCTTAAACATCTTGCATGAAATGTCTCCATGAGACTCAAATTGAAGCAGACACTGGCATGGAAAACATCAGGATAAAGAGATAGCATTTGTTTAAATAATTTTTTCAAGTCTAGCAAGTATTTAGAATAGCATCACTCGAGTATTTATGGCAGTTCTAAACTTAAGTGTCAGGAAGTTCAGTAAATTAATAAAATTTAACTCCAGTAATGTATAGACAGCAATATGTGGATATTCTTCTTTAAGTTTCTACCTACTTACATGTCTGCAAGCATGTCTGTAAATACACAGGAGGTGCAGAGAGAAAAAAATGCCATGGCATATTCTATATAATACATGCACCACATCTGCAGATGACAGACCTACAGAGATCACACCCCCTGCAACTTAAAATGTGTAACACACAGCTTTAAAAATCTCATCCACTGCTAGTCCGCTGAGGTTTACTGATGTTCTGAATCCTTAAGGAATTCCAAACAGCCATCATTTTATTCTCAAATATCAGTTTGCCAATATTACTTAGTTATCCATAAATGTCAGTGCAGCACATAACACCTGGACTGTAGTTTACCTGAGTACTGCTTTTTCTTGGAGAGAATTTCTGATGTGTTTCTAGTGTTCTTAGATGTTTATTTTCTAGTATGCAATTCTCAGCTTTTTCACTGAAAGCATTTAATCCTTTTAAAATTTAAAACAGTAAAGAATAACTGCCTTTTATTTTGTGTTTTATTGCTGTACTATATTACAGAATGTAAATAGTCCTCAGCTTAAAGGAGTGTTCTTGCTAGTCTGGAGATAGTATGACGTCTGTAAGGACTTAAACTACACAGATTATATGCATGTATTTGAGTTTGAGTTGCATAATTATTCTTTTTTTCTGAATTTTTGTGTTCTATCAGCACTTAGTAAATTATAAAGATAACTGGGGCTTTGAATACCAGGTGCTGCTGCTTTTCCAGAGCTGTATACATAACCAATTAAAGGTGCTTATAAATAAAGTTCTATAGTGCTTTACTTATGGACACTATGAGGTGGACACACATATGCAGACTCAGGTCTTTACACCAGTAACTTTTTCCCCCTTACGTCTTTCAAACTGCATCCTGTCAAAACCAGGAGAAAAAGTTAACTTATAGATTGGTTCTTTCATGACATTTTCTACAACAACAAAAGGATAAAAGAGGTTGTGAAAGGGCATTCTCTTGATTTTGCCTGTGCTTGGTACCTGTTTTTCATAAAACCCTAATTAGGCTGTGATTTTTGGAAGCATTTAGCTCCTAACTCAACCTACTGAAATAGTAATGGAGGTGTTAAATCAGTATTTCAGAAAGGTATCACTGTTGCTGCCATGGTATGTGAGCACCACACACTGAACATGCTCATTCTGTCAACCAGGGAATGAATAAGCTAGAGAGATAAAGTGACTTTTCTAGGGATTCTTGATATGCTGGGAGTGAATTCAATCTATGTCTCCTGATGGGTTATTTAATGATAGAATTGTCTTTTCTCACATACGTCTAATCAGCTACAATATGTCTGCAAGGAAGAGAAAAATCAGGCTAATTTTAGAAATCTACCTAAAAAATAATAATAATAATAATAATAATAATAATAAATATTTACAAGGTATGGAAGTTGCATAATTTTCCATATTAGCTAAAATGTTAAAAGGCCATTCAAGAACTAATGTGTTCTATCTTAACATTTTCCTTTCCCAGTTATAGAAGTTGCACTTTAACATACTATTTTATGCAGAATGGAATCTAATAATATTTTAGAAGTTTATAAAAGAAAGTAATCATTAGGCTTAAATACTAAATGTCTTTCAAGTAATAAGCATCAAAGTAATTTTTATTTACAATTAGAGAGGGAGGAAAGGAAAGATAATGGAAGAAATAAAGGAAATTCAAAGCAGAACTTGCCTAGAGTTATTCCAAATTTCAGTGTGAACAAAAACCCATAGAAGAAATCTCCCTGCTGTCAAAGGAATTTCAGTGGAATTTTTCTGATTTTTACATACAGACTTCTGTATTAATGCAGAAGTATAATAGATACCTTAGTTTTAATTCTGTTCTAATACTTTATTTTCTTTTTCTAGTGTTTGTATTTTATTCATGTTGGTTTGAAAATTATAGGATGAGTCAGTATGATTCAATCATTCACAGCAAAGGTATTTCCCACATTTAGCTTGTTCTACTAGAGTTCCATCTGCATTTGATATGTAAAAGCAAACATCGACTCCAAATGTGTTGTATTCTTAGGGGAATTTTAAAGACTAAAAAAGTACTTATAGCTGTGAATGCACAACCAGCTGTTGTCATTCTGAGTTTTTCTTGACAAAACCCATTGTATCTTCTTCAAGATTGACAGAGAAGTGAAGAACATGAATAGGAGTAAACATATTAGCTATAGGCCTCATGGCTAAATCACAGAACTGGATCAGCCTTAGAAGCAGCTGAAGGATTTATGTGTAGATAATGAAACACTTGTTCCTCAATAACCCAAACTGAGTACAGTAGCTCATCACATTATTCACTACCTACATGTGGATATGTAATAGAACACCTTGTTGCCCAAGTTTTCACACTGTTTCATGGGGTCACAGATGGGTAAGGAAAAATCAGCTCATTCTTTGCATCTTTGTCACTTTGCTCTATTTAAAACTCAATGTTTGGCTCATGTAAAATGGACTCTATAGAAAATCACAGGCTTAAAACAGAAAAGCTGGTTTTATGGCCTATTATAATTTTGTCCAAACATCATCACTTTTTATTAATCCCTCGCTGTTCCACAAGTTCTATCAGTCACCTCTCCTAAATTCTCTCCTGCTACCTACAATAGTCCCTCAAACCTTCTAAAATCATTTAACTTTACTACTACCCAATAAAATTTTTCCTGAGTTCTACTTTTCACATTTCCATGTTTTTCTCAATATACACTCACCTCTGTGTTTGCTTTCTACAGGAGGCCTCAGGAAGGATTTTGTGTTCAAAATCTTATAAATTTTCTCCAATTACACAAATAGATTTAGTAATTTCTTTGCTTTACAATTATGCCTTTCTAAGGCCAATGTCTGCTTGTGTCTCACAGCCATATTTTAAATATTCAGTTCCAGCAATCCAAAAGGAGAAAGAATTGCAAAAGTTCACAAAGCAGGTAAATGTTTGAGTGGTAGACATAGCTCAGAGTCACAATAAGGTCTCTGCAGTAGTTGACATCTTTACTTTAAAACAAAGGGGGAGAAAATAAAAGAGTTTAAATCTTACCAATTATTGATATTGGCTTTCTGGCAAACCGGATTCTTCCCTGGAAGCCAACATATTTACTCCTGCAGCCTGCAGACCACAACCGGACCAAATACTCAGCACCAAAAAACACAACCAGAACTATTTCCTATCAGAATTAAAAGGAGAAGTTATCAGGGATTTTTTTCAGTAAAAGTCAGACTACAGTTTGCACATCTAATTTATTCCTATGACTTATACAAATAAGTTTGTTGAGATGAATGATGCAATAAAAAGGATTGTGCTTTAAACTGTTTTCTTTTTATAAGCATATGCCAGCCAGTACATAAAAGGGATACAGAATCTGTTCCTGAATGTGATTTGCATAAATAAAAGGATGGTTTAAGCTCCATCCCATCATTCTATTGTACGGAAAAACAATATTATTCTTCTTTTGTTTCTTTCCAAAATTTAAAATTTTAAAAAATAAGGAGAGCAGGGAGGCTACAAACATATCATTCCTAAAATTAATAAGCATATGAAACATTTCTAGATAATTAAAAAAGAATTTATGAACATAAAACCAAAAAGCATAACATCAACTTCTGCATATTCAAAATAGAATCATAGAATATGTCAAATGGGGAGACACCCATAAGGATCAAGTCCAACTCCCTGCTCCTTGCAGGACTACCTAAAACTAAACCATATGGCTAAAAGTGTCGTCCAGATGCTCCTTGAACTCTCTCGGGTATGGTGCTCCCTGGGAAACCGATTCCAGTGACTGACCACCCTCTCAGTGAAGAACCATTTCCTAATGTCCAGTCTGAACTTCCCCTGATGCCGTTTCATTCCCTTTCCTCGTGTCCTGTCTCAGCTCACAGAGAGCAGAGATCAGCTGCCTGCCTTGGGGGAGCTGCACATGGCTGTGAGGTCTCCCTTCAGCCTCCTCTTCTCCAGCCTGAACAAACCAAGTGACCTCAGCCACTGCCTCCTAAGTCTTGCTCTCAAGACCTTTCAGCACCTTGGTTGCCCTCTGGACATGGTCTAATAATTTGATGTCCTTACACTGAGGCACCCAAAACTGCCCTCAGGACTCAAGGTGTGGCTGCACCACTGTGGTGTTGGGTGAGACAATCACCTCCCTTGATCGCTGGCTGTGCTGTGCACCCCAGGACACAGGTGACCCTTTGGCTGCCAGGGCACACTGATGACTCACATGGAACTTGCCATCAACCAAAAACCCCAGATCTCTTTCTGCAGGGCTGATCTCCAGCCTCTTGTTCCCCAATCTGCACATATAACCAGGATGGCCTTGTCACAGGTGGAGAATAAAGCTCTCGCTCTTGTAAAATTTCATACAGTTGGTGATTGCCCAGCTCTCTGGTCTATCAGGATCTCTCTGTAAGGCCACTGTACCCTCGAGGGAGTCTGCAGCTCTTCCTAGTTTGGTATTGTTGTCAAACTTAATGTACATTTGGTTCCTGACTTGAGATGATTTATAAAAACATTGAAGAGCACTGGCTGTAAAATGGAGCCCTGGGGAATGCCACTGGTGACTGACTGCCAGCCTGTTGTAGCACTGTTTACTATAACCTTGGGCCAATTGCTCACCCAGTGTATTATGGACTTGACTGTCTGTGTGCTGGACAGTTTAGCCAGAAGGATTTGGTGAGAGACAGTACCAAAAGCTTTAATAAAATCCCAAACCACCACATCTGCTGCCTTGCCTTGGTCAGCTGTCAGTGACTAGCCATAAAGGGAATTTGAGTTAAGCAGGGCTTTCCCCTCATGAACTCATGCTAGCTGTAACCAAGTGCTTTTTGGTAATTGCCAGAACAACCTTCCATAATTTTACCAGGCACTGAGGTGAGGTTGATATGTCTGCAATCACCAGGATCTTCCTTCTTGTCCTTCGTAAAAACTGGGACAACACTTGCCAGCTTTCAGTTTAGTAGGACCTCTCCATACTCCCAAGACCATGGAAAAATAATGGAGTGAGGTCCCACAACACCACCTGCCAGATCTTCAGTATCCTGGGATAAGTCCCATTGGGCCCCTTGGATTTATGCTCATTCAGCTGGAGCAGAAAGTCTCAAACAAGTTCAGAGCTGGTTGGGATTTTATCATCCTCCCGGGCAAGGTTTTCCAACAGAGCTCTGGGCTTCCCAGGGCCCGTCCTCGTTGTTGAAGGCAGAGGTGAAGAAGGCATTAAATGTCTCTGCTTTGTCTAACATCTATTTGTGAGGTGACCAATCTCATCAAGCAATGGCCCAAGGCTATTTCTGATTCCCCTTTTGTTATTAACATATTTTTAAAAGCCCTTTTTATTGTCCTTCACAGTGCTTGTTGGTTGAACTCTAATCAACCTTTGGTTGCACTAATTTTCTCCCTATTGTGGTGGACAAAATCTCTGTAGTCCTCCTGTGTCACTTGTCCTTGTCCATGCATTTACCTTTTCTGACTAAGTTTTAGAAGATCCCTGCTCAGCAAAGCTGCTCTTCTGGCCTTCCTGCTTGACTTCTACACTTTGGAATTGCCTGCTCCTCAATACCTTCAAAAGCAGATTCCCCAGAAACTTCACCAAATTGGTCCTTCAGCAGCCCTTACTGTGCTCTACCCATATCCAGGATCAAAGTTTCACTGGCAGTTTTTCTTCTCTCACCAGCTTTTGAAACTCAGTTACTTCATGGTCACTGTGATCAAGACAACCACCAATCAACACTTCACCCACAAGTCCCTCTCTGTTTACAAACAACAAATCTAGTAGGGCACCTTTCCTAGTTAGCTACCTGCACCAAGAAGTTATCTTCAACATGCTTCAGAAATTTCCTGGACCTATTTGTGTCCTCTGTATGATATTCCCTGTTGATATCTAGGAAGATAAAATCACCCATAAAGACAAGAGCAGCTGATCTAGAGATACTCCTTAATGATTTGTTGAATATTTATATACTATATTATTTTTATATGATATACATTGGTGGTGTCATTCTGGCTGGATGGTCCATAGTAGATTCCCACTATGGCATCTGATTTATTTACTTTCCCCTTCATCTCTGGTTCTCAACCATGTCATCACCACCTGTAAGCACCACACAACCCAACTCCTTCCTTACACACAGTGCCCCCACCCCACCTCATCTGCCCTGCCTACCCCTGGAAGATCCATCATGGCACTCCAGTCACAGGACTCATCCCACAAGGCTTTGCTTATGCCAATCATTTCATAGCCTTGGAACCGGGTGCAAGCCATGGGCTCCTGGTGGGTCTCTGTTCCTGAGAACGTGAGGTTCCCATGGGATGGAAACCCACCCTGTGCTTAACCTGGAGTGCTCTGCTGTGGCTCTTGCTGGCACCAGAGCAGCTCACCTTGCTGACTGAGGAGAGCTGTATATACGGCATGTAAAATAAATGGAGTATCTATATTTTAGTATTGTTTCTCTCTACAGCATTACATTGCAAACCACTCGTGCACAACCACAGATAAGTACACTTTGAAATACTTCTGAAGAAAGCAAATTAGTAAAGATCGCCACATGGACAGATTTGTTGAGAACTTTCTTTGTTCCTTCCTTCCTTGTTTTCTTCCACCACTGTAATATGCCAGTACAACCAAAATACAGCTTCTAGGCTTTGCTCCAACCCAAACTGCGTCCCTAACTCAGAGTCACCAAACACCTACTACATGATTTACAGCTTTGGAAAATATTTGTATTTTAACTTAAACCTGCATTTAATCTGCACCTGGGGAATTCTAAAGCACCCAAAGAGTGAACACACTTAAATCACAATTTTCACTGAATAACAATACCAACATCTCTTTAAAACTGAAATTCTGGATGGTTGAAAAGAGACCAAACTTTTTCAAAGCTGAAAAACAGGTAAGAAAAATTCTCCATTAATATGCAAACCCTCATGTCAATTTTGATTTTTAACAAAGTTTGGTTAACATTTCTGCATTCACTTCTGTCTCCTTGTTTTGCCTGGAATGAGAACCGAGAAAATATGCACAGTGTTCCTCTGTTTTCACGGCACTTTCAGCCTGAGTAAAACCAAGGATTACTATAAAGCTAAGAAAGTTTACAGCACAGTTTCAAGGCTGAAGCACAAGAAAATACACAACAAATTAACTGCCCGAATTTGATTTTTAAAAATTAATGTATTATCTAGAGCATCTACAAATAATTCTTCTAAGTTTGTGTTCTATCTGAAATCTAAATGTAAATATTTATTCAAGCATAACAGTCAGAGCAAACCCCAAGAGCAGTCTGCAAAGTAAAACATTTCTTACATTTCTGGAATCTGGCAAAATGGTCTCTCACTTATTAAATTGTTTATGTTGTTTAGCACGTTCCTGGTATCATCACTCAGTTGCATTAGTTTTCAAGTCTCTTATTACAGATCTCTTATTTCCACCAAAGGAAGAGAACACTTTATGGCAGTGGAAGAATCATTTTTACGGATCTCCATATTGGAATCATTGGGTCAGTTAGGTAAAAAAGTGTTCAGAAAGAAGACAAGCAGGTAAGTGTTGAGGAAGCAAAAACCTCTTAAGACTTTGGTTATTCCTTGATGAGCTTTTGAGGGTACTTTTAATAGTTGAAATTAAAACTATATGTGGCTTAAGGGTATTCTAGTCTCAAGGCAAATGCCAGAACTTGTGATTTTATTCCATCTACCAACAAGAAACCACTTGGTTACAACCAGGAAACCCTGCTGGAGTAAATAAAGTTGCACAGTCTATGGAAAGGAAAAAGAAATTGTTGACTGGAAGGAGGAAAAAGAGGAGCTTACATCTTCAATAAATTTGACATTAATTACTGATCTCAGTTCATTTTGTCCTGGACAGGTATCCACATTACCAAAACCACAGCAATTAATTGGCAGCCTCAGACAGGCCAAAGACCAAGAAAGCATGGAGACTGGACAAACATCCCAGCTCTATAGGTGGTCCCTCAAAAAACCAAGGAAGATTATGAAACTTACACTCCTGTTTTGTATATTCCTAATGTAAGATAGGAGACATCCATTTCCAGGGCTGTCAAGGTTGCTCAGGCTTCACCTCACTAAATTCACTTTTAAAAAAACCCTAACCTGCCTCCTTTTCCTCCTCTACACATAAACACGTTTCAGAACCTTAAATTTACTGCCTCACATTTAACCTCTGGTAAAGAAAAAATATCCAGCAGTTTTCTGGAAAGTCAGAAAAAAGTACTTAATCTCACTGGAATGGGAACAAATGATGGTGAGGACTTGTGGACAAAATATGAACCAGAATAAAATCTGCAAAAATAATCTGCAAATTAAATTTACATCCATCTGTATGTCAGTTTGAGAACTTTCTCCAGCTCTCTGACATTTTCCAGAACCCTTGCTTTTAAAATGGGATTAGACCCACGAGGATGCCACTAAACTTTTTCATTTAGGCTCTCTTCCCCTTTTCCTGGAAATGGTCAAGGAAGAAACACATGATGAAGGATTCTCTGCAGATTTCAGAAACCTGGAAAGCCATTTGGCATCAACAGGAAGCCCAGGATGAACTCCTCTAATGACACTGAAAACAAAAATAACAAGTAGGAACAAACCATTACTTCATAAAAATAAGAGACACATCAGACTTGAACAAAACAGAGCTCATAAATACCCTTGGCTACTCTGTCTTGCAACCAACTTTCAGTGCCAGCCTTCCAATTTTCTCAGTGACCCTTCTCTGAACTCCTATGAGGAAAGAAAGGGTAAAAAAAGCTGTGTATCTTTGACCAGAACAGCTGCCATAATCTGTCAGAACATTTGATGTGACCACCTGAATGATCATGAGTCAGCAGCAGCATTCCATTGTCCCGTGCTTCTCCCTTTTGTCTGGAAAAAAGACACAAAACACAGACCTATAACATCCTTTGCCCAGTCAGGTAGTAGCCCTTAAATTAAGTTCATTTTTGGGTTGTTTTTTAAAAATTTTTCTTAAGCCTATCCACTGCACTAGTCTTCCCTCCTGCCCAAGTAAATCATAAAATAATACATAAACATGTTTATGCTATTCTTAGTATAACTCCACATTTTTAGTTTTATGGAAAATATGAAAAAACTAAACTTAAAGGAAAACAAGTATGCAAATAACTTCCATCCGTATCTAATTCAATCAGCCAAATAAGAAACTCTTGTGGAAAAGCCATCAACTTTTACCCAAGAATGTCATTGATGACCAAATAAAAAATGATCATATTAACACAGAAAAATCAACATTTTTATACAGGGGTGTGTGTAAGTGAAATATATAGCCTGGAATTTACAATATATTCCGGTACAGTTATGGATAACTGCACTGGAGAAGCAGGAGAAGGGAAGTTCGGCTGGAGCGATTAAAGTGCACACATGAAAAAGACGAGTATTTTCTCAGCTGCAGCTGTGTTTTAGATGGAGAGCACACACAAGGCTCTCTTCACTTTTTTTATTGGAATATTTAGGTGCTCGGGTAAAAGGAGGAAGTGGGATGGCTAAATGAATAGTGTGTGCTCACGAAGATTCAATCAAGGAATGGCAGCACCAAACAATGAAGCCTCAGAAGGAGGCATAAAGGTTTAATAGTCCAAATGTTTGCACACGTGTACTTATGTCCAAAATTTAATCTGATAACCTGTCTTCAAGGTTTTCCAGTCCTTAGAGCTGAAAATGTCAATTTAGTGACCTGTTTACCTTAATAGCTACTCAAATGCTATGAAAAACTGCTGATACTGAAAATATTTCTTCCCATCATGCTTGCTCTTACAAAGATGACAGACATGGTGTGTGAAAATAGAATATCCAATATATGGAAGAAAAAATGTTTCCATTCACACTTGACAACTAAGCTGAATTTGCTGACTTCATACAGGGGGAGCATCCTCATCCTTCAGTTTATTTACAGCTGTTGTTTCCTGTATGGAATCAAACTGTACACTACCAAGGGAAGCACATGGTGCTGTAGTCACAGCAGCTGTGACAATGACCATTCAAATTAGCTGGATGAGCCACACAGAAGATTTATTTTTTAATTCTATTTAAGCAGACAACCATTTTTCTACATAGAAAATTAACTACAGTGTCAACTATTTTTGAGCAGGACTTCTTTCTCAATTGCTTAATTCTGAAAGATACCACTAAGGGAAAAACAATCTAATAGTGAATAAATAAGATTCAGTAAGTTGGTGTCTGAAGTTCTTAATTTCCCTATAGATCCACCAGTACCCCATAGGAACCTTTCTCCAACAGGATGTCCCTGAAGAGACCGCCTCTGACAGGACAGCTTTGCTCCTGGAGTGGATCTATCCAATGTGAATATGCACTTCAGAATTGTAAATACTTATTTCCATGTTTCTTAACCTTTGAATTTGGGAGGGTGTCAAAATTTCAAGGAGAGGAATTGAAAAAATCCTGCATGTACCTCTCCACCTTCTTCTCACTCCCAAGAAAGAAATATTATTTCAGTCTCTTGGGCAACATTCTGAAACCACTTTGCACAGAGCACTCTACACAGAGCCAGAGTGAGTAAAATTTGATGAAGGGCATTATGAGTTGGCCCTTTGTTAATTTGTTTTGTACCTACTGCACAGTGATTTCTGTTTTAGACAGTTGGAGAGCACACAGCAATCACCCAACACAATATGCTCTGTATTGCATTAGGGCAACATACAAAGGAATATAACCCATGAGAGTAATTGTATTATAATCCACATCAAGAAGCTTAAGAACTACATTTGATTCCAGAAAGATAATGGCAACTGAGCAAGATCACTTAGCAGACAACTTAAGCTTACAGAATGTGTCGGGAGTATTATGGATTAATTTTTTTTCTAATATGTTTAATTACAAAACAATATCCCATATCTATTTTAATAATATAATATTCCTGATCTACTTTTTCATCTTCCCAGAGATAAACAACATGCTCAGAAAGAAACAGGGATTCTCCTCCTTTTGTCTCTCACAGGTTTAGAGGAGTAAAAAAATAGAGCAAAAGCTTTTGAGCCATATGCTTATTTTTATTACACACTAATATAGTTTGACTCTTCCATAGTAGACAAGAACTAGTGCATTTTTCTACTGCAGCAGTTCACCTGTCAGTGCCTTTAAGGGACCGGACACCTCATTAACACTCACTTTTTACACAGGCAGTACATACTGCACTGACATCACAAAATACCACTAAATACTATGGGACCTACCCTGCATGCCATAACCTGTAAAATATCCATCATCAGCTGTAAGACATGATGTAGTGAGGCCAGCAGGAGTACCTGTGAACTCCATGTACTAGACGATCAATGTATCACAGACCTGGAGATGGCCCTAAGTGTTAATGCCATGCGGCAAAGACCAGATTTAAAATTATAAATTGGCACAAAGGCAAGAAATAGATAAATAGAAAAAAATCCCACCATTTTTACTTTCTAACACTGACTGCTTTGATGGGATAAAGAAAATGCCCTCAAATCTATTAGAACATACATTTCACCATAAAGCATAGAGATGACTCAATCTTTTTGCAGCTTAAGTCCTGATTCCTAAGTACAGCCACATGAGTCTCTGACCAGAAAAGCTTGGTGTGGGAACTCCTGATCTCACATTTCAGCCTTTTCTCCAACAGAATTTGCAAACATGGGAATGCTGATCCACGCTAAATGCAGTCACTACATAATGGCTAGGAAGCAAGCAATGCAAGAAGGCAATACAACAGAGGCAACAAGTGAGGACCCTGAAAACAGAACCTTTATAGGAGTATTTTGTACCCTCTGGTACTGTAGTGATATGAATTACAGGTGTTTATATATTTGAAAGATACGATGTTGCTTTTTCCAGCAAGGAAACACATCAGAGGAAAGTAGACACATAAAGTCTGTCCCCAAAAGGAAGAGGTATCACAGGACCTGAACTCATCTAGAAAAACCACTGCAATCCAGGATCCAGCCCTGTTGAAACAGGAAAGGTGATGGCAGCTGAAACACTAAGAATATCCACCTCATTCGTGGCTCTGCTTCTGGGACAGCATGTGCCCTTTAAAGTCTTATCCAATAAGCCCGAGAAAACCACAGTAGGAAATCACCATCAGGAGAACATGAGCCAGAGATGGTGACCCCTGGTGAAAGCCAGAGAAACAACTCAGAAGCACTTCACCTATTTTAACAGAAAATAGTTTTGTAAGGAAGTTTTCTTTTTTTTTTTTTTCTTTTTTTCATTCAAAGCAGACCACTATCAGAGATACAACATTGAAATAACTAAGCATTTGGTCCAATCCAGTATAACAATTCCGACACATTTTTGCCATTACCACTTAGCCTGAAAATGTTGCACTGATTTCACATTTGGATTCTGTGCTCTGACTTGGAAAGCATGTTGAGATGAACAATATTTCCTCTTCCTCCTTCATTCCAGTTGCAATGACCACAACATTACATATATCATGGCACACAATTAAAATTAAATTAATTCAATTGTATTAATATGATTTTTAGCAAAATCAATCCATTTTCTCAAAGTCAAGAAAACTCTTGGTATTCTTAAGTTAAAAAGTAATTAACAACAATATATTAATATTTTTCCCTTTTACCTATAACACTGTCATTTTAAAAATTATTTATTGTGCTCTGTTACTCACAGTGTGTAAAAACATCTCATGTAGGACAAAAAGAATATTATTTTTTGTTTTTAGAACAGCAAAATTAGTGAAATTAGTCCCACAAGCTAAGAAGCTCTCTTTTTGCAAGGTTTTATACACTAAAAATAAAAACCTGTCTGTTGCAAACTACCATGGTGACCTCTCCTGGTAGAAAAATATATGACCTCTAACCATGAAAAGCTCAATCAGATTAATGCTCAAAGGAGGAAAGACATCTGCCTAACTCCATAGTTTATTTTTTAATGCCATGTCCTTAAAGATCTAGATGCCATTTACAAATCAAAACTGACACACAAACTAGATCATCAAGAAGACATCAAAGACTCCTGCTGTATAAGCAAAAGCCTAATCAAGAGGCTTTGGCAACTTTTTAAAAACAATTTTTCCACAGAATCATCATAGAATCAGATGAAGTTATTGCTGTATATATTAGGGAATTAAAACTGGAGACAAGATGGAAGGATAAAAAGTTACTTAAAAATGACACAAAGAAGAAAGGATGAAAAAAATAGATGGACATAAACATATGCAGTTTGATGAAAACAGTATTTCTTTTCTGATAGAATTTTTTTAAGTAAAAACAATAATTGCCACAGAAACTTGAAGTAGAAGTACTCTTAAAGTACTTTTTTTAATTCAATCTCTACCATTTTAGCTACTGTGGGGAAGGCAGTTCTCCACCTCTACCCCCCTGTCATGAGATCCCACCTGGAGTACTGCATCCAGGGAACAGACGTGTTGGAGCAAGTCCAGAGGAGGGACACAAAAGTGATCTGAGGGCTGGAGCAGCTCTGCTGTGGAGACAGGCTGAGAGAGCTGGGGCTGTTCTTTCTTGAGAAGAGAAGGTTGTATGGACATCTCATGGCAGCCTTTCAGTTTCTGATGGGAAACGTGAGAGGGGCTCTTTATCAGGAATTGGAGTGACAGGGCAAGGGGGAATGGCTTCAAACTGAGAGCAGTTGTAGATTGGATATTAGGAAGGAATTCCTCCCTGTGAGGGTGGTGAGGCCCTGGCACAGGCTGGGCAGAGAAGCTGTGGCTGCCCCATCCCTGGGAGTGTCCAAGGCCAGCTTGGATGGGGCTCTGAGCAACCTGAGATAGTAGGAGGTGTCCCTGCCCATGGCAGGGAGTTGGGACGAGATAAGTTTTAAGGTCCCTTCCAACCCAAACCATTCCATAATTCTATGAATTTCTACAGTCATTCAAAAACTCTGCTAATTCATCAGCAGCTCAAGACATTCTAGGCTTTGAACAGCCACCCAACAATGCTAATTATGAAAATATGTAAAGTTGTTGTGTAACAGTAAGAAAAGCTTATCCCTCAGGAAGCAAATGTGTCCATGCAAGTTTGATGACCTCCCAAACAAGAAAGTGGCTGAAGCAGCATAACTCTGCAGTAAATAAGATTTCAGCAGATCATTCATAGAACAAAGAGTATAAAAGGAAGACTTACATACAAGTTACAAATATTAACAGTTGAAAAGAACAGTTAAGCAAAGAGAATTTTTATACTGAAAAACATCATAAGCAACTGGCATGGATTTGATCTATTCAACTCACAGTGGAAATTTCAACAAGTGAAAGCAAAAAGAAGTAAAATGGTTAGAGCTCTGCAATGTATGGTCAATGGAAACAGAGGTGACCTATGGCAGGAATCCAAGATAATGTTAAAAGTGCATATATTTAATTTAAGAACAAGCTGATAAAACCAACTCTAGTATTTAAAGATTACTTTTTCCATTTTTAATTATTTATTACCAAACCATCTGTAAATATATCCGTTAAGAGCTGAAGTATGAAATTACTTCAAACAGGCAGGGTTTCTAATTAAAAAGAAATAATTCTGTGCTTGTTCTCTTAATCTCTCAGAATATGCATTTTGACAGAATTTTATGTTAAAAATAGGAAACAAACAAACAAGCAACAGGTAAAGACAAAACCATAACTGTCAGGTTTTTTCCTTCTTCAAGATGAACACTCTCCAAGAGCCAGGTTTCTGTCAGAAAAGCACAGGCAGATGCAGCACTGCGGATCAGGCAGGAATGGCAAACTCATTCTGCATTCAGTCACATGGAATTGAAGGAGCACTTATGAAAACCATTGGGAAGGAAGCAGATAAACACAAAGGGGCCAGTTCTACCAAAGACAGTGAACAGTGTTGGCTTAAGATTAAGTATTGAGTGTAGGAAATCCTACAATCACTTCTTGTCCTTGACTTCTGTTTGAAAGAAGCTATTAAAAAGGCAAATGAACTCTGTCAAATATCTCCATTTGTGCCAAAAGTGTGTAGAGACTAATTAAGTAGGAAAAAAAAAAAGACTACTATTTAGCATGTGGTTTTTTTTTTTTAATCCATTTTTAAAAAGGAATTTTAAACCAGTCCCAAAATTCTGATGCTCATATATGCCTGTTGGGAAAATTATTTACCATGTGATCCATAAAAAAGCAAGACATTCACATTTTCTCCATTCCCCTCAAATTGTTACTCTTAGAACATACCCTAAACCCTGATTACCCACCTTCTGGTACTCAGGCACGGCATAATAATGTGTGAGACTGTATCTCAAATTCATGAACCCCATCCTGGGCTAGACTATTTCAGGAACTTGTTTCTGTGTGACATTATAATAAGTTCTCTCTTTTCAGCCGTCCCAGTTACAGAACTGACCATGATCATCCCTCACACTCCTCATTTGGCTCAGTCTGCTGCTCATTTTTGCTGATTTGTTCTGGTAATCTGTCACATGGAAAGGAGGAAAGGAAGGCAGAAATGCAAAGATTTCTTGTCACACCTCCACTTATATTAATATATTTTTATTATCTATAAGTGTCCTCAGAATATTGAAGCCTTTTAGCACACAACACAGTCTGTCTGTGTCCCACCTAACAGGGAGCCTTTGCTGAGACAGATTCACTGGTTGAACAGGAACTTTGATAACTCCAATGAGAACTACGCATAATAGCAAGAGAGACTCTTTTTCCATCAGGTTGTCTTAGCAGTTATACTGCTGCCAGTACCAGAAACAAACTAGAACAACTCTGGCTGTTCCCGAAATTATTTTTATTAATACAAGGGTGTGACATTTATTGTGGGTTTCGCATTGTCAGTGAGAATGTTAGCTGAATGATTATGTTTAATTGATAACACAAAAGACCCCAAAGAAACCAGCACAAAACATACTCTACAGACAGCACATCAATCTAAGCCTCTATTACAGCATTAAACAACATTCTCCCCTCACCAATACTTAACTAACAACAGAAAACTAACCAGAAGCACAACAACCTAAAACAACAATCTAAACTCATCCAGTAACCCATAAACACAAGAAGAATTACACACAACACTCTCTGTGACACAAAGATAGCTGCTTCCCACTAACAAACATGTTAAAAGGAATTACACCCACTTAAAGGAACTCAACAACCAATATAAAGTCCTGATGGGTTATGAGATGTGAGGCAAGGTATAGTGTTTATGAAATAAAGATGTTAGCCAGGTAAAATTAGTAAATAAAGGTAGCTATAAGGTAACGATGGAAAGGTATAAGGCATAAAGTAATAGGCCTAGCCTAAGGTACAAGGATATGAAGGAAAGTATAAAGTATAGAAAGAAAGAAAGAGAAAACAGAGTAAAAGACTGTTCACCCCTTCATTGTCCAAAGGTGTGGGAGGAAACGGGGCTGCTCGATGGTTACACCCACAGAGACAGTGGTTCATTTTCCCGAGTTTTGCTCATGTCCAATCTCTTTTTATACTATTTTTCCTTAGGTAGTTTGAGTGGCTATAGTCAATAATAGTTCTTGGGGTGATAGACAGATGACATGGGCTTAAGGGCTGGCTTCTTGTGCTTCCATAAGATACAGTGAAGAAAGGCCATGTTATCTCCATAACACTCCATTCTTCCTTAATTTTATCAATCTGGCTTGAGCACTTTAAGGAGACCACTGGAGCCCCTTTGTCATCTGACAAAGCTTCCTGGGAGCACCCCTCCAGGGGCTGAGGTGTTTCCCTTAGCCCATCAGGAGCTTATCGGGGCTATCACCCCACATAATCAAAACTGAAGATTTTTTTAAGAGAGTACTTGCTACAATATTTAGGGTATAAGATGCTGGTAGAAACAGACAGGGGCATCAAGAGGCAACAACTCAAGAAAGTTTCTACATCATGCTGTGGTTCTTACAGCGGACGTTCATTCTGCTGGCACCTATTCAAAGAGCAGCACAGTGGGCTGCAGTCTGAGTGCTTCAGGAGTAAATTTTAGATACAGGTAGTGAGTGGGAAACTGGGAATGAAACTGTGGGAATGAAAGCTGTAATGCAGTATCGTCTTAAGGGTTGCAAATACTTTACTCACAAATGTGGCTTGTTCCATTGTGCTTGTTTCCCAAGACATTGCACAAGAACTTGCTTACGCAGCAGATCCGAAATACTGATGCATAGACAAGAGAAAAAGCTTCCAACAGGACAGATCTGGGATGAAGCAAAGCTGGGGAAATTAGAGATTCCTTTTCATACCACTCTACATGTAGCAATCTCAAATATCAACTCTGTGGGCATTTAAGCTTTGTGGATTGTGCAATAACAGGTACATTGCTGTCCTACATAAAAGTCTTGTGATCCATTTTTAACACTATTTGAAACTCTAAGCTTCTCTCTGCAAGTATAAAACATTCAGAGAGAATGTTCTCTCTGAATCATGTTCTTCATTATCTATGCTGTTGGTATTTATCAGCACGATTCCTTGTGTCAATGCCACTGTCACTTCCCTCATTTGCTGGCTTGCTAAATAGTCAGAAGAAGGAAAAAGAAAACCCAAAACCAACAACCAGGAATTAAANTATATTTGGAAAAATTAAATTAGATTATCTCAGACAGCTGGAAAAAACTCTCCTAAGACCGGCAGTGAACACATAAAATACTTGGTAGTATGAGAACAAAAAACCCCTCCCAATGACAGCATTTGCAAGTTCAAGACAAGCAATTTCACCAGTCCTGCTACCCCAGAACTGATTTTACCACAGTGATGATCAAGGGGAGATTTACATGTTGTCTTCTCTTAATAAGTGGAGAGAACAGAAGTCTCCTTTAAGCCCAAACAGGGACATCAAATAAAACAATTACTGCATGTGGGGAGGTGGAACATCAGCCTGTATCAGAACCTGTGGTCATACAACGTTTTCAGTAGTCTCAAAGATGACAGACTGGCCTTAATAGTGAAACACAGGGCTTAAAAGTCATATTTTCTTCCTACAGAACTCATTGGAATTTTCAGAGACTTGAAAACATATGCTTAGGGAATGAGAGGATGAGAGTAAGCATTTTAACTTCAAATTCCAACAACTGCTTCTTCAGCCCCCTTTTCCCATTCAAACTACAGACACTGTCTTGGAGGTCCTTCTTCCTATGATATTGTGTCCTTGCTATATTCACATAGCTTGTTTGAATGATGGTAGGCTTCACACTTGACAAGAAATTATCTTAGACCACCCAGATGTCTTAAGAACATTAGCATAATGAAGTCCTTGAAACACAAGACTTTAGTGGATGAAACACACCTATAGCTATATCTGTTACTAATGTCTCATACATCTACCCTATGGTGACACATATTACCCAAAATTATATTTGGCACACCTCCTCACCCTCTCCAAGAAAATACAAAAAACATTTAAATGTCTTCAAGTAATGAATGCTATCCTTCTTGTCAGGCCATACCAACTTTCAACATGACATTTTGGAACTTGATTCTTCCAAAGTGTTAATCTTCTTCAATATAATGAAGGTGCATTTTTTTTCACAGCTGGGAAAATACCACCAGCATCACATACTAGTATTTATTTGCAACACTAACAGGGCTATGCAAAGAATTAGAGGGCCCTTCAATCAGGAGAGAAACAACTCAATTTCGTCTTGAACTTGATCCAATAGATGCCAAATTTTGGCCCAATTTTGTTTCTCACCATATTGGCAGTCTCTACTCTTCTCACTTTCAATAGAGCAGAGTGGCATAGAAGACAGAATACACAGGGATGTGTTTTCATATTTTGGTAGAGAAACTCTGGTTACATGAACAGTCAGCTGTGGTATGAAGTAGATCAGAGTAATGATCTACTAAAGAGTAAAGAGGGCAAAAATCTCCACATTTCTGTGGGGTGAGCTCTCTCCTGGGTAAAACAGGAGATGCAGTTTGAAATTCCTTCAGGTAAAGCGGGAATAAGTGCTCCAAGCAGGAGTATAACCACTCAGCTCCTGGCAACAAGAAATCTCACAGCTCTATGGAAAAGAACTCATTTAACTAGCTCAAAACCCAGTCTTTCAAGTGTTGTAATTAAAGTGAACTGATTTCAGACCAAATTAAGTTTAAAGACAAATGTTTTTTAGGCAAGTGAATCTAGAGTAGCCAGCAGAACAGCTAACCTCTGTGCTGGCCATGTATAGGAAAGAAACTAAGGAGAGGGCAGGAGGAAAATAAACTCCAGAGAGATACCCTCCAGGCTGGTGGAAGAAATTGTTCCAGTGCTGCCACTGCCTCTGTACAATTCATCTGTTAGATGAAAACATCCTTTAAAATAGCTGCCAATGCTATGTGGGCACAATGTGAGCCAAACATCTGTCTTCATCTAGTCATTTTTTTGGTCCAACAATATGTGTCTGCACATGCACATTCCATCTGCACAAAACCATCAGCAAAGCATTGAATCCTGGCCAGGACCGCTGTTTCGGGTGGTGGTTGTGCTGACCTGTAATCACTACATCTCACTGAGTATGAGAGCATCACGTATGATTGGCAGAGTACTGCACTTTGTTTGACACTGAGTGTGGCTTAAAGGCCAAGCAACATTTGTTACAGGATTAACATGATTCAAAATCTCAGAATAACTCAGGGATCCTAATGATGGCTTAGTCAGTTGCACGCAAAATTTGCATATGTTAATGTAGTTTAAGCCATAGGAAAACAAATAAGGAACTGATCTTTATTTTCAAACCAGATGGAAAATTGAATTCCAAAACACATTAAAAGTCACCACTTCGCAAAAAGAAACTTCAGCAAGAATCCTGAGATTATCACACACTGAGACCAAAGGACTTGAGTGGCTGAAATACAGATATTGTGAGCAACTGTTTAAAAGTGATTTCTTCCATTTTCATCAAGGATGTTCCATTTCCATTTTTAACTTCCTAAAGATGAAGAGGGGCAGGTTGGAACAGAGGAGCAACATCATCTAGAATTGTCATTCAAGTTATCTGGACTTGTTGGATGTGACTTCATATTTTTTAAGAGATCTAATACCTCAGGGCTCAGTTACATTAGCCACATAATCAAATGATAAAAAAAATCATTCCCTGGCTACTGTGAAAACAAACAACAATCTCTGTATACCTCCAAGTGAGGAGATTTTTCTATCACACCACCTATTGTTTAAGTAACTACCTAATATCCTACTAACAAGAACAGGAAACTAGATAGTCTTTATGCTGTTGCAAAATACCAAGCACAAAACTGCTCCAGAATCCATCTTCACAGCCAAGTCACTGGTGCACAGAAGTGTGACAGAAGCTCTTCCTTCTGATTCTATTCACTAGCAAACCAGGCTGACAGGAATCACTTACCCCCAGGATTCAGATACTGCTGAAAAGCATGGCTCTTGGACAATTTTTTGACCACAAGACATAGAAAATATATGTATTAAAAATCTGTGCCTATAGAATATTCTGTTTCATGATGCATAAAACTAACGAACACCAGTTGTCCTACACTTCAGGAAAAGCAAACATATAAAAACTACTAATCTAAAAAGTACCCTCATATTTTAAAGATTTAGAAAATAATCATCCCCATTAAACTATGAACTTCCTTTGATGAAATCAGATACTATTTGAAACGTCCTGGTAGCATGCTTTGCATGAGGATTTTTAACAGCCACCTCCCTTGCTCACCTAAAGCAATTTAGATTTAGTCAAACTGATCAGACTTTCCCAAAAAAGTTCACTTACCATCCAGAAAAGGGTTCCAGTGGCAAATTCAGAATAATGCTCTATAGTAGATAGTACACTGAATATTAAACATATCAGCACCAAAAGAAATCTGTAAAAAGAAAACATTGTTTAGTGACTTGTCAAGTTGAACTGTAAATCTAGATCTAGATTTATCTCGCACTCATTTAACATTTTTCATCACAAGGAGTTTGTGCTTAATCAGTTACTTCTTCATAGTCAAGCAAGTATCATCAGTTTGCATTCATTAACTTTTAAGAAACATACAATAAATAAAAAAATGACAGGAAGGCTGAGCACAGTAAAATCAGTAGGTAAATCTCACATTATTGAGTGTATTTCTTATAAAAGCTTCTCATAGTGAATGCTTCATATTTCACTGATTGTCATACAACTTACGTGCTGCAGTAAAGAGGCATCATGACTGATAATGTGTTCATTAAAGCAGAATTACACATGTGACTGGAGCAAGAAACAGTAAGTTCAACAAAAAATACTCCATTAAATGTATCCCATAAATTCGAAACATACAGAAGAAACAGCTACTACCATAGTACTTCTAGTGCCACCATTCAGATCAGGAAAAAATTCAGAAGTTTCAAAATATACACTCCTGCCCCTAAAAGTAGTTTAAAAAAGCTAAATCTAAAAGTGGTGAGAATTGGAAAACAAGATGTGCAGCTGAATCCTTTCAGGTTAAATACTTAAATGCTGGTGCATGCACTTTGATGTGTGCAGTCTTGGCCATCTTCCCACCATTGGCAACATGTTAAACATTCAAACAACTGGTGAAAATAAATGATGTATGAAGAACTCTGATGGGCAGACCAGAAAGACAGACTTCTGATATGTTTGCACTACAGTTTTCACCATCTCTTAAGGTCATACAGAAAACAAAAGTAAGAAAACTGAGATTTCTTCCACTAACAGCCAAAAACATTCCCTCTTGTGTGCCAGCTCTTCCAGCTGTCATTTCCTCTGATTCCATGCCAAGAAGCTACATTTAAAATGCTAAACTCCCAAACCAGCAATTAAAACGTCAACAGTCCTGCATGTGATGAGGCAGCTTTCCAAGGAGGAACCCTTCTGAAGGACACAAAAAACACTGACAGGGCTACTTCTAGAAATTCAAAGCCAATTGCAAACAGAAATAAAGACACAAACTACACTTAGTGGCCTTTTGGTAGCTTTTACATGAAAAATGTAAGTGAAAGAGCTTATCAGGGAGGGGAAGAATTCATTTCTTCAGTATTTATCTATCCTGATCCACACTATTAAATGGATTATCCAAGTTCCTAATGAACTGACAGCAGCACCCATGGACAGTGGGGTATTTCTAGTTCCTTTTGAGCTCAAGGCAGGGCAACAGTATCTGATAGCTGGTTATACTTCATCTGATATCTGCTGTCATGCACTCTTGTACTTAAACGGTATAATCTGATTAATATGGATGGATTCAAACATGTTTTAGAAAAAAAAATCTTATCTTGTGCACTTCAAGAGGCTCTAAAAGGCTCCTTTGTAATGCAGTTATAATTCATGTATGAATGTAATTGTAATTTGTATTAAAAGATAGAAGAGATAAAAGACACAAATACAGAATATATAAAACAGTAGTAAACGCAAGTGTACTATTAGCAAGTATTTGTAACTGCAAAGCTGAAGGAATATTCATTGCAATCTAGGATTTAGTTACTTGAACCCCAGTCAGAGAGGCATATTCAGCATACGACCCTTTTTAATAGAATTTGAGAACCAGTCATTACATGAAGCAGAACTATTCACTTCAGCAGACTAAAGAGTCTTTAACAGTGTGAAGGAGCTGAGTTAGTCCTTTGTATTTAATGTTTCCCAAGCACTCAGGCACAGCCAGCAGGCTGAGGGATGTGAGTCCCCTCCTCTGCCCAGCCCCAGTGAGGCTGTGCTGGGAGGACTGGGATGGCACCTACGGGCAGGGACACCAGGGAGTGACTCTGGCAGAGGGTCCCCAGGATGGGGCCAGGTCTGGAGCACAGGGCCTGCATGGGAAGGCCAACAGCACTTCCCATGATGCAGGAGCAGCCTCTCTCTTTGCCAAGGAAAATGGCCCACAGGAGTAGTACCAAGGAGAGCAGCCCTCATCTTATCCCCCCCCTGCAATTCCACAGTGGGGCAACTTCCACTCCACAACCTCAGTTTGGGTAAAAGTAGGCATGTCCCTCTCCTCCAGGAGGGGACCAAGCCATGAAAGCATACTTGGCTCTTGGTTTCACCAGAAATCTCACTGAAAGCAATTCCAGACTGTTGCATCAACTCCAGCAGTGGTGGGAGACTGCCACAAGAATTTCCATGTCCCTTCCTGCCCAGTAAGGGTTTCTAGCAGCTATGGGCAGATGGATGACTGTGGGAGAGGAGAAAGGGGACACACAGGAGGAGGGGGAGGGTGGGGAAAACCACAAGACCCAAACAAGCTTGCCTGTTCCAAGCTGCAGCAGCACTGCAACCCATCCAACACAACCCATCCCAACACAAGGTGATGGGTTTGGATTCCCTGGAGGGTTAGCTACTGCCATAATGAGACACCATGGCTGAGGTCCCTCCAAGAAGAAGGAAGCAATGGATGACCCTGCTGTATCTCCTAAGCAGTTATTAGCACCAAGTAGAAAGGCCAGGGAAAACGCGGGGGAATGATTTTAGGCACCTTATTGTAAGGAGGTGGTTTCACATTGTAAAACCTGTTCTTACCTAGGCAAGCAGTTCAGGGCTGTTGGCTCTATCCCAGGAGTCTGACATCCTGATCTATTGGCAGAATCCATAAATAAATACAAACGACACTGCATTGATGTCCAAAGGGGAACTGGAAACAGTTCAGTATTTTTTCTGAAAACTGCTCAGAGGACACTAAGCCACCTAGTGAAGCAAGATTTTTGAAGGTCCTACCTAAGCCCTCACAGGGCAACAGACTCCTGGATGCCTTCAGTAAAGCACTCCTGATGCCTTGCCACTCTGGCTCTCCTGAACTCTGTTCCTGAGTATGCCCTGCACTGGCCTTGTCTTAGCTGAGAGCCAGACCTAAGATTCAGCAGCTCTGCAGAAATGAATAAGCCAAACCTGGGTTGCCAGGAATCAAGGGGAGACAGAGACAATGGGGAAACATGTTTATTATGCTTACTGAGAATTTAAATCTGATTTCTCTGAGTCTCTCATATTCAGGAAGCTGTTTCACCCATCTTTTATATTAACAAAGAAAAATTTGCGGTGAGCATATTAATGATTTCTTCATTAATGGCAAATACCCAGGGCTGAAATATTCTTAGAAAAAATAAGGCTGAATGAGAAAAGAGATACAGATCACACAGTTTAGTCAAATGCTTTTAGCACGGGGCAGATCTTAGCTATGTTTTCATGATTTACTAGTTATACTGTCCATCACCCAATCCTGCTACTTCTTTCATTTCAACATGCACAAGTTGTCAAGCATGTTGTGCACCAGGTTTACTTCCATCCCCAAATGTTTATCAGTTTGAAAATGGTAGTATGTTATAGGGGCTACAGAGATCTATCCAAGTCACAATAAAACTAATTTTTTGCTTCAGTGAGCTGCTACACTGGCCAAAGATAAGCCAGCAGAGGGGACACAGGTCCAGCATTACTAGAGAATGACACTTCAAAAAATAAAAATCAGAGGAGAGATACTGAAACACAAACCAACCTGTGGCAAATGGAAAAGAGCAAGTCAGTCTGTTCCCTCTCTTTTTTCTTTTTTCTTTTTTTTTTTTAAATAAATTGTTGTCCCATTCCTGCCATTGCTACAGATCTTACTTCTAGGCAAAATGCATGTACAAAGGTACAGTAATTTCTCCTCAGTACAGCTCCTTAATTTCTTCCAGACCCCTGACATTTCAATTACCTCCTTTCAAAGCACCTTTGTTTTCTTTTACTGCCCTCCCTATTAATGAATAAAAATCCAGGGGTTACTCCCATTCTAAACATTGTCTATCAAGATACTGAGGATGACAGTGCACTTTACACCCTTTCCACTCTAAGATAAGCAAAGAGAAGAACTGGATGTTCTTATATACCCTGCAGATATTATCACTATATCTAACTACATATGTCCAACTTCATATAACTACTATATATAATCACATCTCCTATTAGGCCTCAAGAAAAGTAAACAAAGCCAAAAAACCAAAACCCAAAACAAGATGTTTACTAAAAAATCGAGAAAAAATTATGCAAAGTTCTGAGATGGAGGTACATAAGAATGTGTAAGGGAGGACAATTAGTGCCACTTTTTAACTAAGGGATCCAGAACTGCCCAAATGCTGCTAATACAGCCTGCAAATCTTGTAACTTCTAGTTGTCACTTCTCTCCTGTTTCAATGTATTGAGACTCTCTCTCTCTTTTTCCATTTCCAAAACACACATGAAAACATTCAAAAGACCCTTTAAATTTGCTTACTTTATGGCACTATATCTTCTGGCCAGTGAGTGTCACTCCTTCCCAACAAATAACAAAGGCTGCTCCCAGAGCTGAGTGCAGATTAAGTTGCAAAATCCAAGTCAGTCACAGATTAGGAAGTGAGTGAGGGCATCAAGAACAGCAACAACAACAAAAAACCCAAACCAAATCAAACCACATCACACAAAAACCAAACAAACAACACAAGAAGACCCTCCCCCCCCCAAAAACAAAAAGAAAGCAAGCTCAATTCAAAGGCAGTTCACCGAGTCAACTAGTAAGCCATGAACTGATAGTGAAGATGTTGTTCCAGTAATCTGTAATCACAGCAAAGCTCTGTCACAAAAGCAATAGGTTAAGAAAAGAAGACTGCAATAATTTGTATGGAATTAGAGACATGTGCTGCAGATACCAGTCTGTTGCACAGCTCAGCAGCAAACTGCAGTGGCAGCATTCCTGAAGGTAGTTTGTCACTGGAGAAAGATGTGGTTTATTAAAGAAGAGAGTTCTCTTTTTGGGCCCACCTTGGCTGAAAGGTACAGCCATTAAGTGCTCTCAGCTGTAAATCCTAAACCAATCTCAGTGATTTTCCCCTTTTATGTGATGAGAAGACCATATTTGTTTCCCAGCTAGGCAAATTCTGTGGAGAGAAGAAAAGTGTTAATAGACACTAAAACTGCTAATAATTACTCAGAGAAGGCCTGTGGGCTCGGATCTCATTCTGTCCCCGTCCTCCAGTATTTGATCTAGCTAGGCTTGCAAGTGCACAAAGGCTGCCATGTCTTGGAGCAACATGTGCCCAGGGAGCAGTCCAATAACTGTCCCATCTTGGCAGATGTTAAAGAGGATTAATAATTAATAATCTACATTTTATTCTTTCCAGGAATAACATGAATTTTAAAAAAAATAATTTGTTCAGATGGCATATTCAGCATCACCTGTCACACAGAAGGTCCAAAACACAGACACAAATACTTTTTTCTAGTGTATGTAACTGCAGTAAAATGCTGTCTTTTCCATACTACAAACAAACCAACACTCTCAGTTCTGCTGTGCAGGCATGCACTCAATAAAGTAAGTTTTCTGGCTTCCTCCAGACCCTGTGACAGCCTTTACCATCCAGTTTTGAGTCCTAGAAGACTTGCAATGCAAGAGGTTCTTTGAACCAAGGCCTTCCCAAAACCAAGAAAACCTTTTTTGATAAGAACTCCCCAAAATGCTGGAAACCTTCCCCCAGCAGCAATGATTTACATTTCAAGCACACCTAGTTTTCCTTTTGTCCATGGAATCCCAAACAGAAGACTTTAACCTGAGATAAACTGATAATCTTGCTGTACAGTCTGTCATCTGCATGACGACAGAACAACCTGCTGAAGTGAGAGACAATGGTATGAACCTAATTACTACTCCTCAGAACCCACGTGGAAGTAGATCTTCCCATCCTTTACGTGAAGGATTGAGAAACTGAACCCAAAACAGGTAAGGGATAGTTTCTGGTATTATCAGCCAGAGTCAGACAGACTTGACATGGCAAAAGTAACAGGAGCATTTTAAGGTAGATACAAAAACATACAAAACCCAAAATGGTACTGTTCTCTTAGAGTATATGGTCACTTAACACAGGAAGGAGTTCATGGATGGACACAACCTCAGTGCGAAGAAGCTGGGACTGCTCTCCCCTCTCACCGTATATGTGTGTCCTGGAGAGGGAGGGCAGAAAAGAGCTGGAGCTGAGACTCTCGAGGTGCCATTCAGGACCCCAGGTTTACACAGCAGCCACACAGCCAGGTTTTAGCCATGGCTGGCAATGCCCCTTGTGTGCACTTAGAGCAGTTTATACTCTCAGTGCTCACCACAGGCTGTTGGAAAGAATCCACGGGGCTGAGTTGGGTGAGCTGCATCTGTGTGATGACGAAAGTGATGGAGACAAGTAGCGGAAACAAAGGTCAAGTCCTCCCTGCACCCCAAATAAATCCACTCCCATAGAAACAAACAATCCTTTAGCACCTTCTTCTCTAATACAGTGGAATAGCATTTCCTTCTCTCTCTGATATTTTTAAACCACACTGCCTTCATAGCTTTTTTAAAGCTACTGTCTCTGTCACTGAGCCATGCACCAGAACACAGGTTTGTTTTGACAAGTCTAACCTTAAAGATAAATTGCTTAATTAGTTGCCAACTGATCTGCAGAATCCAACAAGCTACAGCTCTCTTGCCTCTCAGGCAATCAGCAAAGCTCCTTGTGGATTGGTCCAAACAACCTCTGGAATGCTAAACATACCTCTAACCAATGACCTTTCTAAACATACTGGAGGAAAAAACCTTGAGTGAGCGCCAAATTCCCTGCAAAGAGCAGAACAATAGCTGAACACGTGGTACAACATGCAAACCTTTAGCAAGACTCACCACTAAATCACAGACTCACAGAATAAGCTGAGTTGGAAGGGATGCCCAAGAATCAATACCACTGGGCTTGTCTTAAGGTCTCACTTCAGGGTTTGGATTGAGAAACAAGCTCTTCCTCCTAAATGCAACAGCAAAGTCTACCAGTGTTAACAACTGACAAACAGATCCTGGGTCTCCCTAAGTATTTCTAATCAGATTTCTAGGATACCTATAGGAAGGCAAGTGGATGAGTGTGTGCTTAATATTGTTGGCTTGGGGTGAACATATTTAAGGTTTGTCCTCATCATGTGGCAATTTTCCCTTTCCCAGCAGCTGCCAGTCTGGCTTTCCCATGTTACCCCTGCTATCCATACTCTGTCCTGCAAAGGGCAGTTCTCTGTGCTGCCAGGGTGTGGAAACAGGTTCTGATTGCTCACTTGCTTGCAAGTAGTTATTTACATCAACAGAGAACAGTTTCTCCTGTTGGCAGCTGTTCAGTTCCTAAAGGGAAGAAGCTGGTAAGGCAGAGACATAAATAATTACCAACCAGTAGAGTTTGTCTGTATTTCTTATCCTACATGAACAGAGGTGCTACTTTCTAGTATTTCATCCTCTTTGAGTCTTTATGTGATTCTTGAGGATGTTAAGCCAGTTTGAGCTGTTATTTCAGCAAATACTTTTTTTCTTTTCTACCACTTAGCTGCTAAAAATAGAGAAGGATTTCCTCTCAAAACACCTGGATTTCTTTTCCTTCTTTTTTTTTTTTTTTTTTTTTACTTGTCTGAAGACAGAAAAACTTATTCCCAATCACCTAATTGCAGACTCTTCCTCTTTCTCTTTTTAAAAGAGAAGAAAGAAAGAACAAAAATGTTTTCCTTATCTGAGGAAAGAGGATTATCTGAGAATCTCCCATTTGGTTTCATATTCACAGGTAACAGAGTTCACACTCACAGGTCATGAACTGTCAGGCTTTCCCAAGAGACATCTTGCTAAGGTGAACTAAATTTTAGCATTTCTTGATTTCTCCTAAGTTCCTTAAGCCTCATGTAAACACAAAAATACAACTGCTTTTTCATCAGTGTTTTTAGATCATCCTCCTGAGATCTGTTTGATGTGTTAACAAGATCAAGCAGGCAGTTCTGTTGCATTGGACTGTTGATCAGCGAGGACTAAAGGTTACAAATGAGTGTCTGTCTGTGTCCTGGTCCTTCTGACATTGCTGCCTTTTGGGGAGTAGCTGGTGCAACAGTAAACATGTTTTTGTTGTTACTGTAGCCACGGACAAATTATCTTTAATAGATTTATTGACCATGAGCACACTCTACTGAAGCCTATGAACACTGGGAACTAGTAGGTTAACTATCAACACTGAGAGCAAAATGATGTCAAGTAGTTTATTAAGGGTGACCTTTTTCAAGGTCACACCATAACAATCTCATTTTCCATGGACGAAAAGGCTAATGAAAGTTCTTAAAGGAGAATTTAATAATTCATAATTCCTCTTTTTAAGTTTGCTTGTGTTTTTTTAAGTTTGGCAGCAAATAATGACATTTCTAGCAAAGACTGTTTATGCATGTGGATTTCTGTGTTTATCTCCTGCAGATAAGTGTACTTGAAGTGTTGATATATGAGATTCTTATGGGAATGTTATCTCTTGGACAAGAAAAAAAGGATGGGTGAGGAGGGGACGAACTTATAAATTCACAGACAGAGATATACTCCTTGGCAACCAAGAACAAAATAGCAGCTTTGTGGCTGCCTGGGCTTACCAAACTTCACTGACTCCGCTAACTTGTGTTTAGAGGGGAAAAAAAAATGGAAAAAATGTGGGTTCTACAACGAAACCACTAAAAGCAACAAAAATCATTATCAAAAAGCTGTCAAAACCTATGCTCTGTAGTATTCAGATGCCTTGACCATGGGTCACTGATGATTTTAACACAACCAGACATGTCTTTTCCCTGCTGTTTCTCCCTTGAAACTGGGCTCCTGTGACTCACTTCATAATACGAAAGCCCTTCAGCTAGATGATCGCAAATGGCTTGTAAGAAACCCTATGTCTTAAATTTCTTAGGCTAAAAAGATTATCTGTTGTTGGGGGTTGCGATGGAGATGAAGCTTGGAAACATCATTTCACTAGGTGGACATATGAGGAGGACCCGGTGGAACCCAGAAAAAGCGTTGAGCTTACTACGTTCTTGAGAGAGATGTAGTATCGGACTTGTTTTGAAAAGAATAAGATTTACCACTCCTTGGACTGGTATTGGACCTTCTCAGACAAGGATGCACGTTGTTACGGGCTGTTTAAAAGCTGCCTGATACCAGTTTTCATTAGTTTCTTATACTCTTTATTGTTGTTGTGGCTGTGCCATCATGGCCGTTGTCCTTGTTGGTTTTCTCCTCACGATTATGGGAATCAATGAAAAAACACGATCCTCTTGCCTCTTGGGCAGTTATGTCATGGAGATTGGTGCTACAATTGATAGAAGATCAGCGAAGTACCCAATCAGAAAGGGGAGATGATAGAAATCAGAATAGGGATTGCGGTCAAAGTGCGCGTTTCGCGTCGGGACAGGAGTTAGGGTCTGGGAAAGCGCCTAGAGAGACAGCAGAATTCCCCTCACAAAAATCACAATATATGGTGGACACTGCCCTCAAACCCCTCTTCTGCTCGGCCGGTATCACAAGTTGGCTGTATTGCCCACCCTTTACCGTCCCCGGACTGTGGGTTGCAAAATGAAGGCTTTTCTCACCCTTTCCTCCCCCCCCATACGAAGCACAAAATGGCCGCCGTCCCCGCCCCTCAGGCAGAGGAGCGCAGGCTCCGCATGCCGCCTCTGCCCCTTACACAAAATGGCGCCGATGGCCTTTCCTCAGTCGAGCCACAAAATGGCTGCCCTCACGTGACAGAGGCGGCCGCCCCACAAGATGGTGCCGTCCATGACGCTACTGGAGCCCTACAACAAAATGGCAGCGCCCATTACCGGAAATTGGGCCCCGAGACGCCATTTTGTGTTCCCCCACCAGAAGAGACCCCGACTCAAAATGGCCGTGCCCACGACGCCGATTTGCCGGGCCGGCCTTCCAATAGATGGGCCTTAACAAAGGATCAGGCCATGACTGCAGAGCATCTCAAATTTCTAAAAGCGTTTCCAGTTTTCATTAAGCCAGACAACACTCCGCAGTGGGAACCCATTCCCCTGGCTGTACTTAAGGACACCAAGAAAGCGATTACAGATCATGGGCTCAGTTCTTCTTACGCAATGAGCTGTATAAAAACATTATTTTCGGCTTATGCCCTTACTCCAGACGATATTAAAACGGTAATGCAGGCCCTTTTGACAACTATGCAAGTCTCCCTTTTCCATTCAGAGTGGAGAAAGCTGGCTCATGAACATGCTGAGCAGGTAGCAGGGTTGAGAGGGGGAACGGTCTCCAGCACTGTAGACAAGCTGGTGGGACAGGGACTGTATATGGGAAATGAGGAACAGGCGGAAATCCATCTCGATGATCTATTAGTGTCTAAAGATCTCGCACTTAAGGCCCTTACATTAGTGGCAGAGCTCTCTGTCCCCGCTCCTTCATTTACCAAAGTGATTCAAAAGCCTAATGAATCATTACTGGAGTTTACTGAAAGATTAAAGGAGGCCATTAATAGGCAAGTAGATGTTCCTGAGGCTCAAGAGGCCTTGTTTATGAAGTTGGCAGTAGAGAACGCTAACCCAGACTGTCAGGCTATTTTAAAAGCCTTGAGGGATCCGACCCCAGTAGAGATGGTAAAAGCATGTAGGGCCGTGGGGTCACATTCCCATCAGGCTTCCCTGTTAGCCAAAGCTCTGGCTGTACAGCAGGCAAGAAATGATGCCTGTCATCATTGTAAAGAAAGTGGACATGTCTAAAAGGACTGTCCCAAGCTCAAAAAGAAAATACCAGCTATACCGCCTGGCTTGTGCCCACGATGTAAGAAAGGCCTTCACTGGGCCAGTGAATGTAGATCACTGTTTGACAAAGAGGGCAAGCCGCTGTCTCCAAAGGCAATGAGGAAATTAGAGGAACAGCAAAAAAACTACCAGGAGAGCGCCCAGGGAGGCGTGAGGAAAGAAGTGGCCCCAATTTGGAATCCTCAAGGCCTTCCTGCAGTCCTCCCAAATCGAGAGCCGGGGGAAATCATGCTGAGATGCAATTGGTATCACCCAGACTCATGTTATTGGATGCAGATGACTCACAAGTTGTAACGCTTAAACCCCTACATAACCCTCAGTGTATTTCAGGCAAGTATTTACTTGTTGGCAACTCAGTAGTGAGTGACTTAGGGCTGATAATCACACCACAAGTGTTGCAATTGGATCAGCCTGATTTTGTATCCGTGGTAGTCAAAGCATGCTTTCCCCCCGTGTGTTGCCGTTGCAAGTATTCGCCCTCTACAGCTACTTAGCAAAGTTCAACAGGTGGAGATAAATTGGAGTCAGACAATTGGTCTAAGAAAACCTATTTTGTCGTGTGTGCTTTCCCACCCCAAAACTAACCAGACTGTTCAAGTTTCTGGGCTATTAGATACAGGAGCAGACGTCACTGTCATTGCGAGAAAAGAGTGGCCAGAAGACTGGAAGACTCAAAAGTCATCTGTGTGTATACAAGGAGTGGGAGGTGGTAGGTTTCCAGTTCAGAGCGTTTTTAACGTCACAGTCAGGGGACCGGAGGACACAACGGCAACAGTAAGACCGTTCATTTTGGAAATTCCTATGTCACTATGGGGCAGAGACGTCATTGCACAATGGGGTATAGTTTTACACACTGAAAATTTTCCATAATGGCCACTGGAAAGCCACAGGTCTCCGCCCTCACCTGGTTGTCCAACCAGCTGGTGTGGGTGAGCCAGTGGCCTTTAAGGGGTGACAAGTTGCGGCACATCAATGCTTTAGTTGATGAACAGTTAGAAAAGGGACACTTGGAACCGTCAGTTAGCCCATGGAACACCCCCATTTTTACAGTGCAGAAAGCAAATGGTAAATGGAGATTGCTACAAGACCTGTGGGAAATAAATAAAATCATAGAGCCTATGGGATCATTGCAACCTGGTTTACCATCTCCAAACATGATACCTGCTCATTGGCCCATTGTCATCATTAATCTCAAAGATTGCTTTTTTAATATCCCGTTGCAGCCCCAAGATACACACAGGTTCGCCTTTTCAGTTCCCAGTGTTAATGCTGCAGAACCATCTCGTCGATTTCAATGGAAGGTACTTCCTCAGGGAATGAAAAATAGCCCCACAATTTGTCAAATGATTATCGCTCACATTTTATCCCCGATCAGAAAACAATTTCCTAATGCTATTCGCTATCATTATATGGATGATATCTTACAGGCAGCTGAGACCCCAGAATTGCTAAAACAGTTACAGACACTTACAATGACTACCTTGCCCAACAGTGGGTTCGAGATTTCTCCAGATAAGGTACCAACTGTGTCACCCTGGAAATATCTGGGCTACAAAATTGAAGAAAAGTCTATCCAGCCCATGGAAGTCACCATTCCGACTAACATCCGTAATCTTCACGACTTGCAGTCACTACTGGGAATCATAAACTGGATGAGGCCTACTTTGGGGATTACTAATGAAGTCTTGCAGCCTCTCTTCCAGCTGCTAAAAGGGAATGCAGACCTGGCCTCTCCAAGACACCTCACTCAGGAAGCCAAATAGATACTCGAGGACATTAGTAAGAGAATCACTAACTGTCAAAGTATGAGGAGAGTAGAAGGACTGCCTGTAGTGTTGGTAGTATTCAAGGGACAACTCCAACCTTATGGAGTCTTAGGACAATTGGATGAACAGCGCAAACAGTTCCTCCTGTGGGAATGGGTGTTCCTTAGTTTTCAGTTTCCCAAAACTATTACCAGCTTCCCGGAAATTATTTCAAAAATATGTCATAAAGGAAGAATTCATTTGTGAGAGCTCATTGGGAGAGACTCCGATTTTATTTATATGCCTTGTCTAAGTTTCAATTATCCCAATTAATGCACATTAATATTGATTTTCAGTTGGTGGTTGCGGACTTCAAAGGGGAGTTCACTGTGCATCTTCCAGCCACCCCCTTTTTGCAATTCTTAAAGTTCACAGAAATGCAACTCACATCTAATTATTCCTCAACTCCTTTGCCTAAAGCACGGACTGTATTTGCAGATAGCTCAGGAAAATCATCCCGTGCTGTAGTCACCTGGAAAAGTGGGGAACGCTGGGTGCACGATGTTCACCTAGCAGAAGGCTCCCCCCAATTAGTTGAATTATCTGCTGTGGTGTGGGCCTTTCAGTTATTTACAGGTCCATTGAATGTTGTCTCAGACTCAGCTGACGCTGTAGGCGTGGTGCAAAGAATTGAAAACTCCTATTTAAAGGACATTTCCAATCACAAATTAGCCAGGTTGTTCAAACTGCTGCATCACGAAGTAAGGGCCAGGACAAATAAATTTCCTATCATGCATGTGCGCTCCCACACCACACTTCCTGGCCCTATAGCAGAATTTCTTGGACAAGGATGCACGTTGTTATGGACTGTTTAAAAGGTGCCTGATACCAGTTTTCGTTAGTTTCTTATACTCTTTATTGTTGCTGTTGCTGTGCCATCATGGTGGTTGTCCTTGTTGTTTTTCTCCTCACGATTCCCCATTTCTTCCCCCCTTCCCCTCACGACTTTCCTGCCTCTTGCCGAGGTTTTCCTGCCATTTCCCCGGACCCCAGATTTTCATTGGCCTGTTATGGAGCCGTTTCTGGTTGGCTATCCAGCTGCCATAGTTATAAGCTCCGCCCCCAGTTTTATCCAATCCCATCCCTATTTCTACCCTCCATCCCATAGTCTTCTACCCCGACCCTATAAGTATCCCTGTTTCAAATAAACTGGAGCTCTCTTGGAGCCCACTACTGGTGTGTGCACGTGGTTCCTTGGGGGCTTGGCTCTGTCAGTCAACAGCTCTGGCAATCTATCTGCTGTTTCTCCAGGAGATTTGAGCAACCTGGGACAGTGGGAGGTGTCCCTGCCCATGGCAGGGGGTTGGAATGAGATGATCTTTAAGGTCCCTTCCAACCCAAACCATTCTGTGATTCTGTGATGTGAAGCCAAAATGTTCTGGTCTACTAACACAGCAGGACAGAAAAAATCCAATTGCTTCAACTGGATTTAAATTACAAGAGAAAAATAGTGAATTTCAGCCAATATGTCCAAGTAAATCTATGCGCAACTACACCCGTTGGAGCTTCAGCTTTTTTCTTGATGATAGACTACAGAGTTGTCCAGAGGAGACCAATGGCTTTATGTTGGCCTGTTTTAGGGAGAATAAATGAGTTCAGCCAACAGAAAGCTCTTTAAGAGGATCCAGCTTTTTATTTTAACTGGTCATTTTCTGGCAGGAAAATGAAGGAGAGCATTTCCATTTTTCCTATTTAAAAAGTGCAAGATATTCTCATTCCTGAGTGCAGGAAGCACTACACTTTCTTCTAAATGGGACTATATTGTCTAATGTCAAATAGCCATGTGCTTCTAGAAAACATTCCTGCTACTCTAAGCAAAACCTTATTCCAGGTCCTTACATACTTTTGTTATCCAAAGAAGTTTCCAACGAGGTCATAAAGAGGAGGTTGTCCATGTGCCTTTGTAGGCGAGTTTTCATGTCCCTCAGTTCTCTCATAAATCTCTTTCCAGGCTCCTGAGGCTTGATGTTTTGTTGAAAAGTCTTGCGCTTATACATATGTGATCATACACAAATTAGAGTTGGTTGGAAATTTTGGTAAAGGAATAATTTTTCTGCTGAAAATACCAATATGTTAAAATTAGAAAGTAGTCTGGGAATGTGTTGGTTTCAGCAGAACTGGAGAAGGAGACCAGACAAGTTTTAACGGAAACTTGTCTAGCTTTGGACTCTACTGACAGAGAGTTTGGGCATCTGACTCACTTTTTTTTGCCTCAGAATAAAATATTTTCAGAGATTTGAAGCCCTCAACCAAAGGAAAATTCCACCTTTCCCTTAGATATTCTGAGGATATCTGTTTTCGGGGGCTTTTTCAGCTCTTTCTAGGTGGCATCCACAAATGCCCAACAGCCCCATTGCGTGCAACATGAAGTTGCTCAGCTGACTCCCAGCAGAAGTAACCAGCCAATATTGCTACGTCACCTAGGGAATTTAAAATTTAATTTACAAATACACTCACCTGTGTAAACACAAATCATCACAAATTGATTTAAATCAGTAGCTAATACCAGTGCTGTTCAAATCACACCATGCGCCACACATCATACAAAAACCCGTCTGAATCAACTGACCAAAGTTGTTATATGTTATTTATAAAACATCCGCGGCTTCTCTTAGTAATGATGACTTCACATTTTCAAAACATTTAACAGCCTAACTTATTCTCTGTTCTTTGAAAGGCACTAAGATTTGGATTTTGATTTTTTTATAAGTTTAGCTGGCAGT
Organism: Scytalopus superciliaris; assembly: GCA_013400415.1. NCBI lineage: Eukaryota > Metazoa > Chordata > Aves > Passeriformes > Rhinocryptidae > Scytalopus > Scytalopus superciliaris. Next base: position 154,542 of record VXBX01008447.1, on the reverse strand, counting down.
AGTCTGGAACTGACAAACTGCATTCATGTATCCATTAGAATCACCAGGAGCACTGATCCTACAGAACCTTTCAGTCAGTGCCCTGCTTTTCCTAGGATTTAAGCTCCTTGATTCCACAGAGTGCCTCTATCTTCCACTAACATATGTGCTTCTGTGTTTCTCTTGTTTGCTCTTATCTCCTTTCTGTTGTTACTAGAACATCTGGATGTCCTCACCCTTCCTGGCCACTGGAATTGAGCTTCCATTTTGATTCTGTATCTAAGGCTTTCTAGAAGACATATAATCAGTTCTTTAAACAATGACAGAAGCCTTTCATCATGATGACTTCAATGTTAATGATTATTCTGATACATTTATCATCAACCTTGACTGAGAGACAAAGGAGTCAGTAGGTTTTAGCATGTGATCTATGACACATCTCCACGGGGACATGATGGCACTACCACCATTTACAAAGTAGCACCAATCTCTTTGTAGTACTCACATTAATTAATATTTCTGAGGTTCAGTATCAAAAAGGGAAAGAACAATTGTATATAATGATGTTGGGCAAATAGATCCACCAAGTTAATGGCAGCTTGATTATCATTAAGACACCTGAAACACTTTTCTTCTTGAATTTGGTACCAAGTTAATGAGCAATTGTAATGCTAACACCAAGGAATATCTTTTTATTTTGATGGTTTCTGTAAGAACAGAGTTTTTTCCCACAAAAGCATAACCAAATTCCATCATCAGCACCATATCAATGTCACAATATAGTATTTGTTTTCACTAAGAAACAAATGATTTCACTATAGAAACAGCATTAGCCTGTGGGGACAGACATTAATGCATATTCATTGCTCAGATTATGACCAAACTAAGCTTTTAGAATAAGATGGATTGAACTTCTTACAAAAATGATGGAAAAAGTCATCAATAACTTCAAAAACTGAAAATAAACCTTACATATGCTGTGGCTTTGTGCCCTGTGGTTAGGTAACTCTGTGCCCAATGTGAAGTACACTCAGATCAAAGTTCTTACTTAGGAACTTTTGTAACATCTCTCTCCTGAAAAGACTCTTTAGTGCCAAACAATCTAATCCAGCCCAAAGTGAAGTGCTTTCATCTCTGGGGTTATTAATTTATCTATCCTCTATACAAATGTCCATTTTAACCAAATGTGAAGAAACGTGGTATCTCTGACTTGTCTCACCCTCTGTCAATATTATTTGAAACTTGCCAATTGGCTTTAAAGTTTTTGGTAAGGCACTTCCAGACAGACATGCTCAGACAGTGTGGCTGAAGAAACCTCATTTCCTTAGGAAGAGAGGTTAAGAATTAATAACTGTCCCCATGTATTTTTAGAACAGCCGAATCCTGAAACTTTACAGAACCATAAAGTCAATTCTAGTTAATAATAGTGCACCTCCTTTAGCAACTTAAGCCACTGTATCACCCAGATGAACATGCAACCCTAAGCAGTAAGAGGAACATTCCACTTAACTAAAATAAATAGGTCTTAGTTTCTTCCCTTTAATCCTGCTCATCTTTTGGTACCCAAAGTTTATCATCATAGACAAGACATCTGCTTAGTACCTCTCAGTAGCAAGTTGACAAGTAGCTCCTGTAGTTTTAAACTGAAAACTTTATCAGTTCAATTTCTGTATAAAATGTCCAAATAGGTAACTGTTACACAGGCAAGGAACACCCTGAACCAAATAATAATAATTATTATTATTAAAGGCCCTAGCTTATGAAAGCACATCATGTCCAGAACTAAGCTGTGACATCAAGGTCAAAGCCAGAGTCTCAAAAGCAGCCATATGCTTATAATTACTCTGAACTTTAGCTGTTGCTTGTGTTGGTCGTATTACAATCACATCATTGGAAAAAGCAAAATATCTGCTTGCATTCTAGAGATAATTGTGGAAAGGACAGAAATGGGAATTTGACAGTCCCTTTGAGATAAACATTTATAAATAATGGGTTATAGGCTCCATTTACAGATAAAAACAGGAGCTGGAGAACATTATGCTAACTTACTTGCTATATATATTTAGTTCACTGAGAGCTGCTACACTCACAGAATCAAAATATATGCAGCCAAGTGCCCCACAGTCATTGCAAGGAAGCACCAGATCCTTACATTTTTTGCCTTTTAATGTTCTTTACATCAGCAGCAGTTGCATGCCAAACAAAAACGGAGTATCAGCCAGAACGGTGGCTCTTAACTCCTTCAGTTGCATTAACAGAACACAACTACAACATTTCTTACATGAAGTTGGAGGAAGCAAAGAAACCTGAGAAAACAAAAGTTTGAAGACAAACAATACTATTAAAAAAATAGCAATTTTTAATTTGTCCAAGTAATCTGAATTACCTTTTTTTTTTTTTTTTTAGTCCTCATGGTGACAGAGACTTTGGTACATGCAATCCTTTATAAAGGAAAAAACCCTTAGCTGGCCAGTCCCCATTTTATAAACATGAATTACCTTTTTTGTACTTTTCTTTCAAGGTTTTAAGTCATGACATTATTGATGTTGTTCATATTTTTGTACGGACCGTGCACTCTGAATTATTCAACAGTAATTCCTTAGCTGAATTCTTTTCAACAAGGTGCCAGGAACATGTACATGTGTGTGTGCACGTGCTTCCCTTTGAAGAAGCTGTGGGGGTCAGTCTGAAGGAGGAAAAGGGTAACAAAATAAGCTTAGGGCATGTTTTCATATAAAACAGAGTCGACACCACAGTCCTCTGGTGAGAAAAAAAAAAAAAAGAACTTTTTTCAGCCTTGGCCAACTGGTCAGAACTGCCCCTCATTCCATTCCAGTCTTGGCCAGCTGGTTAGTACTTGTTGGCACCATCAGACCCCTTGCTGACATGCCAAAACTCCTAAAGGTATCAAAAGCTGCTCGGTTTCTTGCTGCCTTTACAGTGAGTTGACTAAGCTTAGGAGGGCTACACTCTAGAGAAGAAATGAGTGTCCAGAGGAGAAAGAGGGAAGGTGAGAGAGGGAGCCTTGCCATTTTGGTATTGGTAAACTAGCCAGCTCTTGTGAAACTATACTCTAGGGAAGACACATTCCTTGTGTCTGCCATACAATCAGACAGGCAGCATCCCCTAGGAACGATTCAGAGCAATAGCCATTACTCTCTCTGAGTCACCATTTGGAGGAGTTGTTTCCTTATAAATCATGAGGCAGCCCAGAGAGCAGACTTTGTTGCTAGGCAAACTCAGCATTTAGGAAATGTTTTCCAGTCAAACCAGGTGGTCTGCAGTACTTGCCAGATGATTTGCAATGTTACTTTATAATTGCTACTTATAATTTTATATTAAATTTAACAGGTGATTATGATCCACTAGGAGCACTAAGAGAACAATAGCGGACAGTACTTGAAGGTGCTGAATGTGCATTACTAACTTGACAGACCATCCCATTTTTCCCCTTGTCCTAGGATTCTGCTGGTGTAGTAAGTTGAACTGGCTCTCCAAGTACAACCAAGAACAACCAGAGCTGGCAGGAGCAAGATGAATGGTGAAGGTGGATGAGGGGAGCAGAACTGGAGGTGGCTTGCTGCAATGAGATGCTAGATCGGCTCACCTCATCCCACAGGAAATTATGGGATATAAAGGCTTGTCTAACTTTTAAATGTGTACAAGGTCTAACACTCATTTAACAAGTGGCCAAACCAGCATAAAGTAACCTGGAACAGCTGCAAGTTCTCCCTTAAACTTTCACAGTGTTATACAGCAAGAAAATGGCAAGCCTGAGAACACAATCTAAGAGTCCCACTCATGGGGCCTCACTCTTGCCTTCAACTTGCCTCCTTTTTCAACCAGCCTGTGGTTTCTCTAGGGCCTGCCAGTAAGCCTTCCAGCTGTGCTAACTCCAGCAGTGATGCTGACATCCATTTGCTAAGAACTGGACTGAGACCAACAGCTCCTTTTGTATCTCCTCACAGTCATTACCATTTCTTCTTCACTAGTGACTTGGACAAGATTCAAACCAGTTGCCTATGGGTGAAAGGTTCCTTGTCCCATTATGAATTCCACGTTCCCTCTTTTCCCTAGCTTCCAGCTGTCATCTCCTGTCCCTTCTTCCTCCCAGTGTCTCTCTAAGCTTCTTGACCATTCCCAGCTGTCCCACAGTTCCAGCTCTTTGGGCCTATATCCAGCCTTCTGATCTCCAAAACTTGCTAGTCCTTTTTTCTTTGTCCTTCCTGCTTATGTCAGATTCTCTTTGTTCTTGAGCTAGACTGCTCTTGTATTGCTTTTCCTCCAGTTTCTGCATCACTGGCACGAGCCTCAGCTTCTATGATAAACCAGTCTAGCCTTCGAGGTTCTCCTCTGTCTGTTTCACCACATGGAATAGCTGGATGCTCTTCTCCACCCTTTGTCTATGGCCAAGGTGGCCCACGAAGACTTGGCAGTGCAACACCACCAAAATTCCATTCTAGCACTTTGAGCACCTACACTGGGGTCTGGTTTGAGTTTAGGGTCATTACTACATGGTGTCTAAACAGGGGACAATGATCTTATTATCACGAAAAATGTGTGACTTCACCCCTCACCGCTCAGTTCACATGTATTTAGCCAAATGAACACAGTATTCTAACCAAGAATGGAGCCATTCCAGTAGTAATTAAATGTGTATGTTTCAGAAATATAAACTCATCACATAAATAAGACTCCACTTGCAATTAAATGATTTAAATGTAGATTTGCCAAGTCACTTCATTACCATACATTACTCATCACCCATACGTATTATATTTTTCATTCAAGAGATAAAATATGAGGGCTGTACCCCAATATCTTGACATTTGGGTGTGAGTTAAAGTGCATAGCTGAGCTTAGAAATTAAATCCAAGCCAGGCATATACATCTTTTTCTGGACTGAGGGCCATATGGCAAATAACTGGGTTCTAACATATGTGATCTCCACCCCCTGAAGACTCTTACACAGCCATGAGGATTGGTTGGTTATGATCAATGTATTGCCATTGCATATAACAGCTGCTTCTCAAGCCCTCACTTCTTGCTAAGCTGTCAGTGAGGTCCTCTACTTGTTCTTGGGGATTTTAGGACTAAAGTAGTCCACTGAAGATTTAAAGTACCTAAGTGAGAAGGTTTTCAGGACTGGGAGGGGGAATTCTCAAGTAAACCCATTCATCCCTTCAAATGTTTTGAAACCATAATTTCACCTTAGAATAACTCCTCTAAAACAACACAAATTCTAGATTTCATTAGGCAATAATATTTCCCTTTCCTAACACATGCCATAAAGTTCCTTAAGAGACATGAGTTTATTCCCTTAAAAGAAACTTCAAGTATCAGATACACTTCAAATGTTACAGGAGAGGAGATTATTTTGGTACCTTCAGAATGAGAGGTCAACTTCTGGAGCACTTGCCTTGCCTGACTTTGGAAAGTTACCTTCTTTCTAGCAGAACTGGCTTCAGATCAGACCAGACTCCAGTCCTCTCAGACAGAAGGTTCCAAAAAGTTTATACATGAGTTATGTGACCTTTGGGGCATATGAAGGCCAAACTGACATTGCAGAGACAGTGCACATCGAGCTCCCTCAGGGTACACAAATATCAGCTTGGAAGTTTGGATTTGTTATGAAAATAGTCATCATCATCATCAGATTAACATAAGTTACCCCAAACGCACACATATAACATGGGAAGCCTTTTAAAGATAAATTACAGGTTGCTCTCATCATAAAATTACTTGTATTTTAGACTAGTTCTTTATTTCTTTAACAATGTTTCCCTTTAATAATATTTAATGTTGTAGAGCATGTTCTTTCCAAAGCAGAAACTTGCTATATAGATGAGCACACCATGTAGTTATTGGGATAATTATTAGGACAAATATCCCTAAGGCAAAATTCTTGCCAAAAACTGTATCTCAAAAGTTCCCTCTCAATCAACCTCAAATTAAAAAACTTTCAAAAGCACTCAATCTACATATTATTTCATTTAAGTCGCAAATTCTTATTTTTTTTAAAAAGCCCACTTTCTATTGGTAATACTAATATTTTCTCCAATTTTCTGGTATGGAGAGGGTGTAGAGATTTTCATATTTTATTTTAATGCCCATTGCAGAATATAAAGTACATATTAAAGGTCAACCTTTAAGCCAGAGATAAAAGCAACGCAGATGATGAAACAAATGCATTTTAGCAAGATCAGTAAATCCCAATCTCAAAAAGGCTTAAATCATGACTATTCACATATTTAAATTGACACAAATTACATCTGTTTAATCCTTCAGAATTATTATATACTATAAGCACAGTCCTTGAAAGAAGCCCTATCCTTTTACTTGGTGAAATCTAATGAGAAAAAAATCCTTTTAAAAAAAATCCCTATATGATGTTGAGGGGTGAAAGGAAGCAAGTATTAATAAGACTATCTATTTTATGCCAAATGGAAGCATTAGGATTCATCCTTAAAATTACCATATATTTCCCTCAGCAGTACTGGCTGCAGTAACTGATGAATTTTTTTTCCAAAACAAAGTCAGGCCATAGAAGAGTTCATCTGAGACAAACAGAATAATTTCAACACTCTGCATTTCTTTAGGACATATGCTAATTTTATAATAAAAGCAAGGCCTTTTGGCTCAGCTTGCATTCACTCCAGCCAGTAAAATTTCCTCTGGCCTCAGTGAGAGCACAGTTGGACCCTTTCTGCAGCTAAGATGACAAATTATCATTCTGTTAAGTAGCATTCAAAACAGTAACTGAGGTCTTGCTAAACTTGACAGATACCATAAGCAACTCAAGGAAAACAGTAACAGCTGTATTAATATATTAACCACTGTTTTACAAGGGTATATAGAAGGTTTAATTTCCTCCTTGCATGTACTACATGTATGGTATAATGAAAAACATTTTGCTACAAATCTATTCAAATTAGTAATGTTATATGTTTGTCTAACAAATTACTTGTTTTGGCACTTCAGCATGAGCAAAACGAACTTAGGAAAGCATGATGCATCCGATCATAGCTGAACCTTCCACATCTCATGATAAAAACTGCAGTGTCTGAAGTGACAACAATGTAAGGCAGCTAAATCAGCCATGAGCACACAGGACTCACCCTCGGAAATACCAAATATACAGTGTACATATCTGAAAACAAATATCACTTGAAGAATAAAAAGCCCTCCTTTGGAAGTGTTAATGGATAAAGTGGCTGATCCTTTGAGAAGCTGTCTTTTCCACTGCTTTCAAAGGGATTACTCCTGCAACAGGTTTGCAGCCCAGGACCTCACGTACTGTGATTTTATGGCTGATTAAATGGGTGGCTTCACGTTTTTCTTACACCAAAGCTCACGTGAAAATGTAGGTACTTACACAGCAAAATGATAGATAAAACACTTCCACCCACTGGGCCTCTCCAGGAAGTTGTAGACGTCTCCCTGCGTGCTGGTTGTGGTTAAATAGCGGCCATGGAAACACTCCGTCGTGCGGGCCCTGCCGACTTCACTGTCCGCCGAGGGCACAGCCCTTGTGCCTTTCTTGGGCTTCTGGGGAACCCCAGATCCATTATTCACGGGGCTCTCCGGATCCTGGGACACAGAGGAATACTGCATGTTGCTTGAATTCCCCCTCACTTCCAGCAGCGCTGCGGTTTGCCTATTCCCATTCAGACTGCTCCGCTGGAAAGTGGAGCCTTGTTGCTCTCCACAGAGCTCATCCATGGGGTACCCAACAGTTTCTCCACTATCACAGGACATGCCGAAACAATGCCCAGGTATTACTAACTCCGATCAATATTTAAAATCACGAAGAAGGTATTGTATGTCCTCCCTGTCCAGCGTGTTCTCCAGCAGCTGATGACTTTGTGCTGCTCTCACAGAGCTTCGCTGTGACACGAGTGTGAGCTGTCAGCCTGTCACCTGCTGTCACTCACAGCCTCTGGAAGGAAATCAGAAAAATGTACTAGACAATGACACATGCTAGACAACAGATGTAGCAGGAGCCTGCGAGAGGGAAGAGGTTAAGACTTCTGGAAGGAGGAAGCAAGAAAATTAAGATTCAAAGTTACACTGTTAAGAAGGAACCTTAATACTATTTAAATAATGCAAGACACTTAGAGCAGCAGGGCTGTCTTGAGAGCTGATGCTGTGAGATTATTTTAAACTGAGCAGTTCTTGAAGTGTCCTGATTAGAGATGGAACTGTGAAAACTTCCTGGAATTTATAAATTTGCTGCTCCCCAAAACACACCACACTGAGGTTTGCACTTCAACACCTACACCTCAAGAGATCTTAAGATTCTAAGACTTGAATAAATTATTTCAGTCACCTCATGGGATCTGATCTTGCAGTCCACGGTACTCTGGAACAATTTTTCTCAAGTGTAAAAAGGAGGATGTAATTAATGATAACTGATATTGGGAGGTTAATATTGCTAGAAAGAAAAATGTCCTGGCCTACTGGCCTGATTCTCGATTTTCCTCAAGCCATTCAATGTTTGCAGCTAACTTTTTTACTCTCAAGCAAGTACCTAGAAAAAAAGAGAACAGTCAAAAAGGCTCATCTAAATCAATATACATTTCACATGGCAGACTTAAATTGCTGTCAATACTCAGCAGCAATTTCTTAGTAGCAATATTAATAATGTTGTGGGACTGAGAACAGCTATCTTTTGTAATGCCTTATTTCTTACACACCACCATAAAAATGCCTAGCTGAAATGAAAATATGGAAAAATTATGAAAATATGAGAATACTAAAAGTATCATGAGAGGTGATTTGAATGCACTGTTAGTGTTAATGTCAAAACTACATCTGTAATGTCATAGTGTAATGTACTGTGTTATCTGCAATATTCATCCCACATGCTAAGGAGCTGCAGCTGACTGCTCCTCTGTCAGAACAGACACATTTTGAGTTACTTAAACTCAGCAAAATATTTTAGAGAGAGAGAATTTCAGCATGAGGCTACCTAGACAAGTGCTTGTAGCAAAGGCAGTGGCAAACAAAGCCACCTGAAACACCTTGGCTAGGGATCCCACAAACACACAGCACAGAAACCAGCTGGCAAACAGCACCTACCTTCTCCTGTTGCGTGTCCTATTCCTTCTCTTGGCTGCTGCCTCAGCTCCATACAACAGACCCCCTGGAGAGGTGCAGCCAGAGGAGCTGCTGCCTGGCTCTGCCCCCAGCTTATCAAGTCCCACCCTAAAGAAGGCAGGATCCCTCCCTTTTGGCTGCCTTATATGGCTGCCCTTGTAAAAAGCAGGAAGAGAACCAGGGAACAGTTTGGATGACTCTAGAGAGAAGCTACTTCTGTTTCTTCTGGTTGTCAAAACCAGCAATCATAAGCAACAACTTAATTTTGCTGAGGATCATGGTCCTTTCCCTCCCAGTCCTATTCTTATCTGCATACACTTCATTGCAACGGGTTAAAAGCAGCATTTCCTTATTGCACATCTTTAAACCCTGAATTAGGTGTTGCTTGTAGCTGCAGCGGGCTTTCATATTAAGTCTAAACAGGCAGCTTCAGTTGTTTGGGTTTTTTTCCATCAAAGTTTTGGCAAAGCCAAAAGCAGCACTTCATTGTTACATTAAGTAATGGAAAATCAGCGCTTTAATGTTGTTGCCTTTCTGAACTACAGCTCATTTTTTGTATTGATTTAGAAGGAAGAGAACCCCAAACATAACCACTGACCTTTCTAATCAGGAATGAGAAAGTGAATAGTGCTATTTCTCTCTTTTGCTCCCTTTTGTAACAGAAAGCAGACTATGGTCTGCAATGCCAGCATTCTGAACGTAAGATGCTTCCCGCTTTTCCAAAGCCATGTGGCTGAGAATGGAATAAACCATTTCATCTTGGTTGTCATCAGTGGGAGAACATTGCCATTGCACAGTCTTCAACTTTTATAATCATTATTCATGGGGCTATGATGTCTCTTTCTTTGGAAGGATTATTCCAGAAAGTTTCTTTTTTAGTTTCCCAGATATATTTCCATACCACTAGAAACAAACCAAACCAAACCAAACCAAACCCAAACCCAAACCCAAACCCAAACCCTCTTAGTATCTTTTTTTTTGTTTGTTTGTTTTTTTTTTTTTTTTTTGTTTGTTTGTTTGCTTGTTTTTGATACACGTAGTCTGGTTTTACTTCTCTAAAATCACCCCCTCCAGAATATTCCTTGGACGCTGTATTACTCAGTTTACACTGTGCACAGAATTGAATATAATATTCCACACAGCACTGCAGGTGAGCAGACATTGAGAACTGACACCTGACTGGAGCCACACAGATCATCCTCCTTTTTGCTCATACTTCTTCCTTTAAATTCTTTCTGTATCAATTAATACTTTTATACTTTCTACTCTATTAACTTTTCCAGACAGTAATTTCCTAAATGAAAAAATGCTGTCTGTCCTCATCTCTGACCTCTCGTGAATATAATTATTCAAGCTTTATGGAAGCAGCATTAAAAAAACCCACTCCACAAAACAAAGCAAAAAAACTCCCAACCAAACAATAATTATCTTGGATATTTTAAAGCTATATTTTCCTTTGAGAGAAAAATAGTACCCAGCTTTACTGCAAATGCAGAAACTTAACATAATAGCAGCAGGTCTGAAATCATGGGAGAAGTAGAAACCAGAGCACCTGACTACTATGTCTTGATTGAGGAAAAGATGATTTAGTGTTAAGATTTTTTTAGACTAAACTGTGGAAGACATGAACTCATTCCTTCACATACCCCCCCCCAAATGTAGTATGTCACATCTTTGGGTCAAAATCATAAAAGGCAATTAGTCACCTAACTAATTTATGACTTATGTGAAATGCATGATTTCAGGAACGTCTAAATGTTGAAGTTTTCATTGGTAACATTATATTATATATAGCACCCTGCAACTGCATATATACAAATGTGTGGCTTTTATGGCTGGGCTCCCGTCACATGTTTAATTTTGATGGGTCTGGTGCCACCCACGTGCTCAGAGAGCACATCTCCCTCACCCTGACAGCACTGCATTTAGCACCAGGCACAGCAAACTTGGTAATGTATAACCAAAGGGCCATGATGGGGAGGCACAGGGAAACGTCTCGGTTTGAGATGCACATTTGAACCCCTTCTTGTTGAGGAGACACTCCTCAGGAAAGTAACCTAAACACAGCACCACTGATATCATCCATCACTGTCCCCTCCAGGGGTTGTATTTGAGAAGAAAAGTGTGAATGAGTCATGCGAGAGACATAAAGGCATAATATGGGAACCCAAGTGCTAGAAAATATTTTGAAGGGTAAATAATAGATGAGAATTGCAAAACATTCCCGCGTTCCTCTGTCCATTTCCAATTCCATTCTCAGGACGTAAGCCTTCTGCATACAGCGCTCTTGAACATCCACTTGGGGTTTGTGAACTCCACTTCCAGGACTGGATGCCTAGAAATTAGACACTGCTGACTTCTGGTTTAGCTATAGAACCTTTTCCTAGCAGGGATCATGTTAGGGCACTTATTCAGCATGTTGTGTGGCTTGACCTGGTTGTGCCCAGGCTGCCTTTAAGGGGCAAAATGCCAGCCTTTGCTTTCTGCCTAAGCTTCCCAGCATGGTGGGCCAAGAGTCTTACAAGGAAACCAAAGCTTACTCTGCATAACTTGGGATCTTGAAATGGGGTGCAGGCTTGACCTCCAAGTTCACATAACAGTAGTCCCTGTACATTTCATTTTTGAACTGTAGGTTGAAAAATAGGGCAATACTTGTCCTGCAAATATGTCAGGCAGTTGTCTGTAGAGCACTTTGCAATCCTTGTAATGTGCACCATGAATACCATTATTCTTGTTCACAAGGGCATGCTGACAGTTAACTAAGATGACCATGACTTATGTACTCTGATATTGGAAGATGATACATAAAACCCCAGCAGATTGTGGCACTGGACTTCCATTCTCTCCAAAAGTTTTCCAAGTTAAATATATTGTAGCATTTTACTACATGGGGAAATATCTGAAATGGTAAATTGCCTTTTTTTGCATCAGCTGGCACTACTTCATTATTTTTGTATTAATATAGGTAGTCTACAAGGCTGACCTCTTGACCTGGAGTAGTATCTAGCAATTCCATAAATCTCTCATTTCGATGATGGAATTGATGTAAGAAATTATCTCCTTTAGCTATACAGGTTTTTCCTCTCTATTCAAAATGAAACTAAAATATTTTACTGGGAAAATTAAACAAAAATGCAAATGCTTGAAGAAATGCCTGAACCTAGTAACAGCTGTGATGTGAAGAAAACGTCAGTCTCTTAGTATGATGCACATCATAAATGTAAAGATCTTATACTACATCTTATTCTAAGATCTAAACTATGGTTTTAATCCTGAGTTTAATTAAACAAATTCTATCTGTCTGGTGGAAAAATGAGTTAATCCATTAAAATACATGATCATTACAGGAGGAAGTAGTGGCAACTTTCAGATCAGTTTCTCTGCCTGTTCCTACCACACCTGTCCCTTTCATTTTTTGAAATTTCATCGACACTGTAAGCACATGGGCTGAAATTTTCTATTGAAAATATCTAGTTCTGGTTTTGACTGGCTGGTTAAACCATTCAGCAACCTTTGACCATGCAGACAGAGAAAAATAGGCAGCTCTTAAAATAAACCCCACTGATAACAGACATATATAGCAATCCTAAAATGAAACCAAACATATAATATATCTCCTTTTGCTTAGTCTCTCTTTTTTTTTTTTTTTCCTTTCCCATTTCCCCAACCACCCACTCTTTGCTGGCTAAGTCTGCCATTTTGTGCAATGAAAAGGGAAGAAGGGAAGGTTGCAGTGGTAGGTACAATATTGCTATTAAATGTTCCATACTAAAGCCCTGGGTGACATGATGAAGATGTAACCCAGAGGGGAGAGCGAGAAGGATATCTTTGTTAAATATCTGCTGGCAAACTGAATGCCTTCATTTGAAGGATGCAGTTTTCAGTCTGGAAATAATAACAGGACTGTACACTCCCAAGGGTATTGCCCGCAATCAGAGCTCCTGTGGCAGTCCTCATCCTGCAGGAATGGCAAGAGGGGGAAAGCACAACAGCTTGTCTACTGAAACCATATTCTGATGGTTTATTCCATTCCAGAGAAAGTTCAATGGTGGCATGGGATTCAGCACCCTGGAGAGGGCAAGGAGACACTGCCCAATGACCCCCCTGCCCCGACACAGACCCTCCACCCCCCCAAAGTTATGTATCACCACCAGCAGCTAAGAGGGAACCCGAATCCTATTAAACTCCCATAAAAGTGCACAAAGCATCTGATGCAAAGAAGAGCTCCCACATCACGCTCCCCACAAGCAAGGAAGGTGCAGGTATAAAGTTTTCTTCAGTTAGTCCTGGTAAAAGAAGGGAATTCATGTTTTCAGAGGGGTTCTCCAGATTAGGTTGCCTGTGAAACTGGGCCAGCATCTGGAGTAACACTTGTGATCTCCTTTCCTTACTTCCATTTACTCTCAAATTAGTGATTTGCATCACTAAAGCACTATGGGCTAGTGTGTCCTCATACAAGGTGGGTGCATCTGTGAGATGTTGAATGGGAAGCATCTCTGATACAAAAAATGTGTGTGAGGAAGGTATAAAGACACCACGGAACAGCACAGGTAGCAGCACTGTGAGGAAAGGAGGACACTGCTCCCAAGCATTGGCCCTGTAAAACCCTTAAATGTTTTGTGGGATTTGTTATTTCTAAGTATACTGGCATTTATGAATGTTAAAAACTATACTAGAAATTCTGAAAACTTGTTCTTTAAATTGCTGCTACATGATGCTCCTTCATGACTAATATGTGAAATCATCACTTTGTTGGAGAGGTCGATGTTCAAAAGCCATTCAGATCAGGTGAGACCCCCCCCATCTCTTCAGGCCATGTCATCTGCTGCCCACAATCTGCCACAACAGCACCTTCCATTTCCACTTGCCTTTCAGCCACTTTTAGCAACAATAAATCCATTCAAAGGCCACCTGGGCCATGTGGGATAGCACGGCACGAGGCCTTACAAGGTCTCTGCCCAGGAAGAACAGGTAGGAACAGTTAAGCTTTTCACCCACCGAGGTGAAACCCAGGAACAAAATGCCACCCTTTGGACTAGTATTATGAACAGCTTGGCTTTTGAGGCAGCATTTCCAGAGAAGACTTAAAAACTTTAGAGATCATTGGCTGTAAACAGCAGGTAAATCCCTATATTATGAAGATATGAGAGAAGTGAATGGCTCCTGAAGTTATGTATTTCAATTCTTTATCTGACTAAATTTATAACTGCTATATGGTTCAGCATGAGGAAAGATGAGCAACAGAAAGAGTTATTTTTATTCATTGTTAACTCTGCTTTTGTGCAATTTCTGCTTTATGTCACCAATTAAGTAAAATATCTATTTTGAAGTCAACACTATTCTTATTTCACAAAAGACCTTAGTTTATGAATTACCTTAAAGACCTTAGATATCAATTATTCTTTGACCAGTACATTTTCTCTAGGCAGGACTTGATATTCCTTATACTGGAAGGAGCATGATGGTGGGAATGAATCTATCTGTGCATTTGTTCTCTCACAAAACATCATTGTTTTTAGAATCTTTATTTCTGAGTTTTTCTCTCATTTTTATGAGTTCTGTGGGATCAACAGCCATCTAACACTCCTCTCTTATAGAATGCACATAGAATGCACACATTTTCATTTTTTTCTACTTTAACTACAGCAAGGATGTCATGTACTCGGTTGTTTGGTTTTTTGGGGTTTTGTGTGTGTGTTTGAAAATTTCCAGATAAGCAAATTAATTGTGTGGCTTAACTATCATTCCACAATCTTTCAGGATGGTTTTCACTTTTCCATGAAGAATTTATATATTCCGTGCCTCAGTTTCTTAGCTTGGTATCCTATTGCTACTTCACCTTGTCTTCCAGTACAAAGAGGGGAGGGATAAAAGCTGGAGAACCAGGTGAAAGAGTTGACAAAGGAGTATGTTTTCTTCTGAAGGAAGGAACTGTGAAAAGTATTAATTCCATGACTTTTGCACCACAGTTCATCTAAGTTTCAAGTGCACTACTTTCCATTAGACAGATACTGTGCCAATGCCCTTGTACTGTCATTTCAGTAGGCTTTTGGAAAGAAGAGAATTGTCAAATTCAAATATTGATAAGGAGAAATTTATATTATGAGAGCACATTTTCTAACTTGGGATTAGACATTGATTAAGAAAAACGTGTTCACTGAAAGCCAGCATCATAGGGTCCTGATGCTCTTTGCCATTTGAGACACTATGGTAAATCAAGCAATAGTTATGATGCATTCCATGAGAGTTGTTTTTAAGGATGATGCAGCCAAATTCTACTGGTCTTATCTTATTCTACCTGGACAACAGCCTGGTGTGCAGTTTAATATGTGCTTCGTCTTTTAATTTAGTGCTCTTCACTAGGTCAGCAGAATTCTTTCATTTTAATCATAGTACAACTTTATAGAAAACCATAGTATTTTTAATATCTGGATATTAATAAACTGCAGGAATTAAAATAAACTGCTACCATGTAGGACAAAGTATCTGTTGTTATGCTCATGTTGCATAAAAGGAAGACAAAATTACTGCTTGAAATATCGTCCCTATTGTCACTGTTGAGGAGGTATCAGATAGCAGGCAGGGGGAGCCTTCAAATAATGAGGCAATATAAATTCTTGTATAGAGAACCTCAACTGTTACTTGATTCCTATCTTCAATTATATTAAGTGTTCCAGTATTGTTTGATTGGGTTTGTTTAAATCATTAGTGATGCACTGGAGGAAAAGGATACTGTTATTGGTACTGAGGTTGTAACTGAATAGCATGAAAAGTAGATGCTTATTTCAAGTATATTTGAACAGATTGACCAAAATAGAATTATGGCTTCTATAGAGACTCTTTATGTAGGAACTGTGTGTTCTAACTGAAGTCACAGTTTGGGAAGATGAAAAGGATCCTTTAAGAATAAGTGCAGTTGTGCATTTTTACATTTGCATAGATGAGATTAAAAAGTCAACTATGACATTTTATTAGTTTTATTTAAAGATTTCCACAGAGTTTCTTTTCTGTAGGCTGTGGGCTCTTTGATACAACCTTCAATTGATTACAAAGCTGACATTAAAGAAAAGTAAAACTACACTTGAAATTCTTAATGGAACAGGTCCACATTACTGTCTCTTCTGTACTAAGCTGGAGCCTGAGGAAAATTATACAGCTTCAGAAATTATGCAGCTCATGCCCAAAATGGAGCATATCCTCAGCAAGAAATCTCCTATTTCTTACTTCCATCTCCTGTAATTTATTTTTTTTTTAAAGACACCTATCTATTGCTTTCTCTGGCAGTTCTAAACTCTTTACTGCTTCTAGAGTATGTCACATGCAGTGCACATTGTGCCACATGACCAGAAAGCCAGGCACAGTTTATTCTGCATAGATTTAAAAAGCACAATCACAGAGGCTGGCCAAGTTTCTTCCCACAGTGTTCCAAGCAATCAGATTAACCCAGGCTGATTTGGCTTTCACACACACAGAGGGGTATTGAGCTGCCTGGTAAGGACTGTGCCCTGCTCAGTGCACTCAGAATGGCACCCGGGAGGGTTTTGACCAGAGAAGCAGATTCCCTCTTTCACCAGTAAAATTTTGCTTATGGAATGGTCCATGCGGAATTGAATCTGACAGGGAAAATCAAAGAGGAACCATGTCTTGTTGAGAGAGATGAGAGACCCCTTGTAAATGCTGAATTTTTCACTACGGAGATGGGGGAAAAAAAAGTCACAAAAATGGAAAATAAAAATAGTGCTAACATAATCTGTGACAACTCTATGCAGTGACCAAGCACTTGTCTGACATCCCCGGTACCTTTCAGCTTATCTGAGTTTCTAAATAGCATGTCTGTATATGATTTTTATGCAAAATCACAGTTTCAAACAAAAAAGTGGTTTCAGTTCTACTGTAATGTAATTGGAAATATTTTTAAAAATGTGTGTGCATTTCAAAACACAGGAAGAACACCTGTCCACTGAATAAGTATACAAAGAATGTGTCCTGAGGTGAATTTGTAAGGCCAGGTCTGTTGATTTCAAGTTACTGTACTTGTAGGAGGACTACAATAACCATGTAGTATTATGAATATCTGTTTAATCTTAACTAGTTTCTTAACTAGCTTCTCTTAATTCCATCTGTGATGGAATTGAGCTATTGCTCATGAAAAAAATTCAAATGAAAGCATTCAGGTATAAATATATTCAAAATACAGGTGGCACTATTTTATTTTTTAAATTTCTGAAAAGGCTTCCTAAGATGAAAAAATATTAAATTAAAAAAAGAAATTACCACAGATGTATTAATTGAACAGTAACATTTGCCAAAGACAGTTATATATGGCAGCTATAATAAATAGCAACAAAGTATTTTGTCTCTGTAGCAATTTTGAATAACAAGTGATGGTAATGAAAAACTGAAAAATACTGTATTTGTATTGCCCTCTTGGTTTTGTCTCATGGTCACTTGCACTGTATTATCAGCATCAGTTTCTCCTATTTTTCTTTCACTCTTCAGTTTTGAAAAGAACAACCCGTTCTCAAGTGTTATGGGGCTAATAATGATCAGACAAAATGAACTTCTATCCTCACAGAAAAATAACCATAAACAGCAGAGGAAATATGGAAGCGCTCAAGTCTTTTGTCATGCAAACACACATAATTGAATTCCAGGAAAGAATAAGCAATGTGGTATTTTAAACAGTTTCCTCAGCACTTACTAATATTAGTGCTGACATGTTTTTGTCTGCTTTTATTTTGTAAGAAATCAGCTCTGACTGTGTGAACTGGATGTTTTTTGAGGTACACATCTGTTGGAGAAGCCAGACATGATGGAATGGAGTCCTGATGAAGGATCTTGAGCAAACCTTGGTGGCTGCAGAAATCCTTCTCATTCTAGTACACACCACAGAATTAATACACTCAGCTGAACATGATGAGTTCAGCAAAGACATTCTGGATCTGAGGCACTTCGGTCCAGTTTTGTCCAGCTTCTGGAGATCCTGGGTTGTGTTTAGCTTGGCTGAATCCAAAAACTCTAAATAAAGACATCTGTGACAAGACACAATTTGACCTGTTTAAAATTAGCTGTAGAAAAGCTGCCTTGACAGTAAGGATTCTGGAGGAAGTGAGAGAACTTGAGAGCTGTGTATTTGAGCAACTAGAATATCCCATAAATCTTTCTTTAAAAGCACCCTCTTGAAGCAGACAATTTGATGTTCTTCTTGAGTAAAGTTTAACACAAGCAGCAAAGTGCTGAATATAGATAATTCTACTGAAAGCTGATGTTTAAACAATAATTGTGACTAACTGGATTATTCCTAGGAAAACCAGGAAAATCTGAAGAGGGTTTTAAAATGAATAAATAATGTTTGATACTGCAACCTAAGATGTGCAAATGACCCACAGTGAAGTCATGAAACAGGAACTCCAAGCTAATACATAACACCTGCAGTTGATCTTGTTCTATTACTGGCACTACAAGCTTTGAACAAGAAGTCCCTTCTTATGTTACCCTGATGTGGAAAATAAGATAAAATGCAGAGTGTCTTCTAAGAACATTCTAGTGAGAATGCAGAGCAAGGACTTCAGAAGGTCAATAAGACTCACTAAGTCATTGTTTTGTATTTGCAAAATTCACTAACTATACGAAGTGTTAATATAAGCCAAAGATTTATGAATTTTACATGTTAACACAATTCTCTATTTTGGATTCATGTGCAGTAACTGACTTGCAAGGCTTCTGTCATGAGGATATTGACAGGAGCATAGGTGAGTGCAAATACAGAGCATTTCTCTTGACCTCAGCAGTGACACATCATTGTGAAGGCAGTAGGGCATGTCTGACAAATATGCTGAAAATGAAGATGCAATAACACATTCTTTTTTAATTGGAAAAGCAGTTACTATTTATGAGGGATATTTGTGAATAGTCAGTGCAATTTTACATCCCATGGGTACAGCATGAAGAATATGTGCTCTCCAGAGTGTGTCCATGCACCCTACTACTGCTAACAATTCAATTTTCAGTTCAGGATATAAAATTTCCAACTTTCAGTTTCAGGATAGATTCAACCTCTTTGAGCACCCAAGCCCAGATCCTCACCTGGATACCTAGCTGTCTTTGATCTCTGGATATTTTAGCTTCAGAATTAACTTTGAGAATAAAAATATTTTTATAATTTAAATAACTAATTTTAGCTTTGAACACTTATCAGACACTGCTATTAAAATTTCATCACGTCTTTTTTTTTGGTCCTTTTTCCACCCACAGTGAACACTGGGTGGACATTCCATAACTCAAAATACGTAAAATTAACAAAAATCTCACAGAAAATGATAACTGAAAAGTTTTTATGGTAATTAGCAGTAGCAATTAATCACTGTCCATCATTCATAATGCATTCTGACCAATAATTATGTTAAAGTGGATGGAGTCATTGTGGATGCTGTATTAATAATGAAAGGGTAAAATACATTGCAGCTATGCTGTAATTTGAAACAAATAGATTAAAACCAGAATTCTCTGAGCATGGCCAGGGACACAAGTATATTGCGCCAAAAAAAACCAATTACAATCTGCACCTAACACGTTCTGAGGTGCAGAAAAAAAGCTGAAATTTAAGAAAAGCAGCACTCTCTAGTCCAGATTTACACATGACAGCATCAACCATTTTTTTCCCATGTCACAGGGCCAAATCCATCTGCATTTTTCTGAAGAAATCCATGGAGCTTTGCTTACAGAGGTTGCTGGAAGAGCCTGTTCCTATTTTGGGGAGACAAATAGCATGCAGTGACTGAGCAGTTGTATTTTCCCATGTGAGAGGAAAATACTGAGTTGGAGGGGACTATGGGGAGCCTTCATCAGGGTCTGCAGCTTCCTCAGGAGGAGAAGCAGAGGAGCAGCACCAATCTCTGCTCTCTATAATCAGTGACAGGATCTGAGGGAATGGCTGGATCCATAAGGAGAGGTTTAGGATGGATATTGGGGAAAGGTTTTTCACCCAGAGGGTGGCTGGGCACTGGAACAGACTCCCCAGGGAAATGGTCACACCACCAAACCTGACAAAGCTCAAGGAGCATTTGGACAATGCTCTCTCTTGGGGCCTTACAGTGCAGGGCCAGGGGTCCCTTTCAAATCAGGATATTCCATGACTCCATGCACTCTCCCAGCCCACACAGAGGGACAGACCCCAGGATGGCGAAGCACACGGTGGGCAATGTGTAAGGGGTTGTCCTGAGCTTCCCAAATTTCCTGTTGTAAGAGTTTGTTCAGGAATCTCTTATGCAGTCAAACCCTTGTGAAACAATCTGTTGGGACTGTTCCAGGAGGAGGTTATTCCCAAACAGAAATGGAGGCACAAGAGGACAGGGAAGAGATAGAATTCTAGAATCATTTAGGCTGGAAAGACTCTTCAGATCATCCTGTCAAACGCTAATCCAATATCACCTTTTCCACCTTTTCAGTGGGATCTGAACAAGAGGGACAAGCCCAGTGCAACAGTATTCACAGGGATTTAAGAGAAGGAATGGTTTTGGGTGGATTTAGATATTTATGCACCACGGTCCATCCCATACAGGGATTAAAACAAGCAGTGTTTTTCATTCCCTTTTTTCCCCTATAGATAAAGAGTGTAAGGACTCTTGTTCTTTAGAAAAACATTGATCATGATTCTGGGAGAGGAATTCTCCAAAGCAGAACATGATAACTGAAAATGAAATAGAACAAACAAATCATGCCTTAGTTTAGGCATTTAATATAATTAATATAATAGAGCATATTTCTTTTTCTACCCTAACAGGTGTGCTAAAATATGTAACTATACATTGCTTCAAAGGGTGAAAGATCCTTCGCCTTCTGGGAGTCTATAGCATCACCATAGCACACACATTGCTTTTCAAAGCAATGAAGCCTCTGAGGCAAACGTATTTGGGGTATTGGACTCATCAGTCCTGGCAGGCTCATACTTCTTGATTTGTCTGTTAAAAGCATCAGAGGTGGAGTCTTTGGTGACAGTTTGGGTTGGTACTGGGATATCTGTGATCCAAACGTGATACTTTCTGGTTGTCCTGGAACTGGTGGTAATGGTGAAGGTGTTGCTTCTGTGGTATTTCCTGGCAGACAGGCAACAAATTTCTTTCATCCGTCTTCTGAAGTCTGCATTATAGATGTAGAAGAGGATTGGCTTAGAGGCTGAGGAACTGAAGGAAATCCAGGTGGTGGCCAGGAAAACCAAGGAGCTATTTCTGTAGTCTGTTTCCTGTGGGTGCCAGACCTGTACCATGTAGAAAGGGAGCCAGGACAGGAGGAAAACTGAGCTAAAGATTAAGAACATCTTGACAGTTTTCACTTTTCTTGAGATAATTTTTTTTGTCCTTCTGCCAGTCATGTTTTCAATGCCTTTTCTCCAAATGTAGGTGAAGAGTTCCTTGTAGAAGCATACAGTGTAGATGGATTGGACAATAA
The DNA here is from genome assembly GCA_013400415.1 of Scytalopus superciliaris. Lineage (NCBI taxonomy): Eukaryota > Metazoa > Chordata > Aves > Passeriformes > Rhinocryptidae > Scytalopus > Scytalopus superciliaris. The sequence continues at coordinate 133,017 of VXBX01008447.1, read as the reverse complement.
ACAACAGCACAGCTAGGTCGCTGATACTGGAGGAGACTCCTTCACAAGAATGGGGCAGAAAAAAGTTGCAGTGGTGGTCACTGTTGGAGCCATAGAGAAAACAAGCTGGTGATGCCCACAGAGCACCACAGAGTAAAGAGGCCAGAATAGTTTTCTTGGCTTTCTCCCTGGTCATTTTGAAGCTCAGGGGGTAGATGAGACTGTAGCGTTGAATCACACCCATGGTGAAGAGCAGGTGGATCTGGACTTCTGGGGTGAGGTACTGTATGTACCTTACCAGCTTGCACATCCCATTCCCCAGGATCCACCTGCCATAAGTCAACTGAAGAAGCAAGAAGGGTGCACTCATAACAGTGCTGAGCAGGTCTGCACAAGCCATGGAGACCACAAAATAGTTGGTGGTGGATTGTGTCCTTCTGCTTCTATGGATCACCAAGCAAATGAGAAAGTTTCCCAAGACAGAAACCAGCCACAGCACTCCCCAAACCATGCTGGCTGCTGCAATTTCCCCCGGCGTCAGTCCATAGTCTAAGAGAGTGTGGTTCCTGCTTGAGCCAGGTCCTGTGGGTGGAGATTCTGTCATCTCATAGCCAGCAGGAGAGGTGGAGGTTTCAGGGTTGCTCACGTTCTGCAGCAGGATCAGTAAAGTGGCGAGAAGAAAAGGATTGCTGCTGTTATCCATGCTTTGGGCAAACTCGGCCATCTCTTTTGCTCAGACTGCAGAAAGAAGAGAAAACAAGTTCTCTGGAACAGCTCTATGTGAAAAGCACACCTTAACTAATAAAAGATAACTCTCAGTAGTAGATTTCAGAGAAAATAGTCAGAAATACATGATGACACTACCTGGCACAGCAGAGGGCATTAAGTTTCGTGCAGGTTTTTAGGAATAGCCTGAGTATTTTCAGACCAGTATTTCTGTCCTCAGAAAGATGAATGTCCCTTTCACAGCTGGAGATTGAGGTGCCATTTCACCAGCGCTGGTGAGCTTCAAATGGAACGAGTGGAACACACTCCACTGATCCCAGAAATGAGCTGTACTTCCCAGTGTCTGTGGAAGTGTCAGAAAAGCAGACCAAGAGAGTCCCTGCACCCTTGACTTGACCTAAGTTGGTCAGGTCGATAGACAAAGGAGGTGTTCTTATACGAAGAGGTGGAATGGGAAGTCACCTTTCCACAATAACAACATCTTTATTCATAAGCATACTAGCAGACAAACTCTGCTCCCACCCAATCATTAGTAACATGGGTGTTAATATACCTAATGTTCCTGAACCTGTTTCTTTCTGGACGTAATTTTGTAAGGGAGGCAGGGTCTGGACTGGAAGGCAAAGGAAGGACTGGCACCAAGCTGACATGGTGCTCCTCACCATGAACTCCCATCAGCCCTTCCCCAGGAAGGAACTTTTCCTCAAGAGCTGGGCATTGTGTACCTTAAAGACTCTGCTGTCCCCACAGGTCCCTGCCTCATTCAGTCCCTGCCCTGTCAAGGGTGATAAATCTCTCTGTGGCCCTGAGAAGGATGTGGCACAACAGTGCACAACAACTTCCTTCCAAAACCAGCAGAAGACTTTTTGATCAACAGCATTTTGATTCAGAATGAAAACTCTGAGAAAGGAAGTCAGTGTCCTCAGGCAGCTGAGATGGGAGGCTGGAGCATGGATGGGGGAGCCTTTTGAGTTCCAGCAGTGGAGCCTCTGCTTGTCTTGTCAGAACTGTCAACAGATGTGGCTGCAGACAGCTGTTGGGGATGTCTGTGCTCTGGAGAAAAGCCAGGGGGAGGGGAAATGTCTTTACCTTGTTCAGGGTCCTTCCACCCAGGCAGCAGCTAATCTGACCCTTCACAAGTCACCCTGTCAAGCAGAACTTGCCTTAAGGTTCTACAGGTCTGTGTGTGACCCACGGGACAACTGAAGGACTGCCAGGAGCAACTGACACCAGGAGAACACGGAACCTCTGCCCACAGTTATGTCACAAAGACTCCTACACTCTCAGAATCCTTCAGACCCAAGCACAGGACCTGGCACTTGTTGAATCTCATAGGATTGGCCCCAGACCATCCATGTAGCCTGTCCAGGTCCCTCTGCAGAGCCTTCCTACCCTCCAGCAGATCAACAGTGCTGGCACAAATTGGTGTCATCTCTGAAAATTGGCTGAGGGGGCACTCGGTGCCATTGATAAGCATGTAAGACAGGACTGGCCTTGCCCAGCTCTGGGAAGGGACAATCACCTTTGGGGAGTCACCTTTTTCATGATAAAAAAAATCTTCATGGATATGGATACTAGCAGCCAAAACCTGTTTCCATCCCATACTCAGTAACATGGGTGTTATGAAGTGGTTCACACTTGCAGAATTCCAGAATTTTAAAACTCATTGCCTTGCCCACCACCCTACATGTTCAGGTCCTTTAGGAAATAGAGTTTACAATTCCATACTGGTTTGATTCCCCTTCCTTCCATTGCTGATTTATCCCAAGGCAAGAAGATGGCAAGTTCTTCCTAAGCATTTCTGAAATCAAATGCAAATGGAAGATTGGGAAAGGCCAGGTAGCCAAGACTGGGGAGGCTCTCTTTTAAAAATTCCTTTACAGATTAGCACTACCTTTTGCTGTAAAGGTCTCTTGAAATTTCTACCTGTGGGAACTGATTCCTGAAATCACTGTTTTGTATTGAGTTGGCAGGCCTCCAGGCATCAGTGTGCATGCAATAGGAATAGCAGCCTTCTCAGCATATGATCATGGTATGTTTGAGGTTGGAAGGGAGCTCAGGAGATTTCCAGTCTTGGTTACAGCAAGGCAGGTGTGAGATCAGACCAGGTTTATTTGGGACTTATTCCAGCTGGGTCTTGAAACCCTTCAGGGCTCGAGATTGTTCAGCCTCTCTGGACAACCTGTGCTTGCCTTTTCTCCTGGTAGTAAATTTAGGGTTGTGCTCTGGGCTTTGAACGTGCCTTTTGAGATGAGATTTGTGCCAATCTTTGGAGTAGCAGCAGCAGCGTGGTCAGTGATAACTGTGTTCTTACCATGACAGTACAGAAGTTAAAACAGTGCATGACAACACATGCTCATAACATCTGTACAACATCTAATCATGGCAACTCTGACCAGTTTATAAGGTGAGTTTATAGCAGCAGGTGGTGAGGGTATGTGAATTTCTTGCTCTCTAAACCCTGGAAAATATTACTAGATATAAATGGCTCCTGTGAAATGTGGCCATCGAGACAAGATGTTTGACTCTCAGTTGGCTCTGCCGCAAGGGAGAAGAAAATTCAATTAATAGTTTATCACTAAAAAGCCCAGTTCAAAAGCAGAAGGGAGAAGCAAATGGAGCAGGAAGTAATTTTTCCACTAAGGAAAGACATTCAGTCATTCAATTTTCCTTGCTCCAGTTCCACACGCTATCTGGCAATATTTTGATTTTCTAGATATACACAAATAATTGTAGTCTTTTCTGCTCATGTGTTTTTCTTAGAATACTTCCCCCCCCCCCTTACATTTCCTGTCCTCGTGGAAGATATACTCATTTATTTTACGTAAAATAAATACCAAACGGATAAAACTGTGCATGTCTTTTTCAACTCGTCGTGGAAATCTGGGTAGTTTGCTGGGACCATTTGTGCTACCAGCAGTTGTGTTTCCAGGTTCTGTTTCCCTATCAAGGCTTGTTTTGTGGCTAAAACATTAGGACAGCTGAAAGGAACTTTCCCTCTAGAGCGTGTGTGAGGGGTCTGTGCTGTGTTCCAAACTCGTAATGTACCTGTTGATATTTCACTTCATCTTTAGTGAGCTTTGAGGATCAGGCTCTGGGCAGTATCCATTTCTTTAACACAGGCTATTTAGATTATTTTCAGCCTGAGGCTCTTTCACTCTGAAAAGAATAGGATTCACAAGCTTGAGTCCTTTCTGCAGTTTTTTGCAGGTTTTGTGATGTTCCAGATGTGGTGCAGCAGGGTCCCGTTTGCCCTGCAGCAAGGGAGGGATGCGAAGGATCCTGCGGGAAGAAGGGAATGTGAGAGACAGGAGGCTCTGATTGAACAGCATGAGGCAGGGTAATGCCACCCAACTCTCAGCAGGTTTGGATAGCTGGCTTTCAGAAATACAGTTTTGCAGGGATGTGTCCTATCCCAACAAAAGTTACGGGCGATCCTGTTTTAATTTCCAGCCACAGCGCCTTTGGATTTCCCTCTGGACACGCTCTCCGGATCTCCCGCTCCCAACAGTATTTCAGGGCTGTTTCCCCCAGGCCTCCCTCCCTCCCTCCAGGGCTGGGTGGGAAAACAAGGAAAGGAACTTCCCAAAGGAATACCCTGNCGCGCTGTGGGGCCGGGCCGGGCTGTCCCTGCCCGGGCTGTCCCTGCCCGGGCTGTCCCCAACCCAAACCCGGGGGGTCCCATCCGCCCCTGCCTGGGGCCGCGCCGCCTCGTCGTCGGTGTCCGCGGTGAGCGGCAGGGAAGGGCCGCAGCAGCGCGAAGGTGAGCCCGAGCGTGTGGGGAGGGCGGATTAACCTGGATTAGGTTGTTTCCCAAAGGGAATTCCCGTGGTGCGCTCCTGCGGGGCCAGTGGTGTCCCGAGTTGGGGCCTGCAGGGGCTATAAAGGGGTGCCGGGGTGGAAGTGTGGGTGTTTGTAAACAAAAGTGCCGAGGTCGGTGCGAAGCGCGGCTGTGTGTGAAAAGCGCCACGAGCAGCGCAGGGCAGGGAGTGAAGGAGTGCCGTGCATTAACTGTATTAGAATAATATTAGAATAACCTTGAGGTGTCTTTGCAGTCTAAATTTTTGTGTAGCGGGAAGAGGGTTAGCAGAACTGCGTCCGTAAAGCACTCGGATGAGGAAAACAACTGTGAAATTCGAAGGTTTGTGTGAGGGAGGGTTGTAAGACGTTTTAACGAGGGGAAAACCCAAACATCCGCTCCTGAGTCCCGTTCAGTGGTTTCTTTTTGCTAGTTATGTACCAAAAAAATTAAAAATGTCGGAGCTCAAACCAGACACTTGAAAACAAATGTCATGGGGTTCACCGACATTTGCTTGAGGCCACATTGTTAAGGTGCTTTTTTTGGAGAGTGGGGCTTGAGGTGTTTTAGAGTTTGAGGAGGAGGAGGAAATAGAGAAAAGGTCTCTAGTTTGAAAATCCAGTGGTATTTGGTATCGTCATGCACCCCTAGGAGTCCTGCACCTTTACTTTACCTGGCTGTAAAGTAAAGCCAGAGAGTGGCTGAAAGGAGTTAAACTCTTACACTTCCTGTTCCACCTTCTCTGGGACTGCTCAGTAAGCTGGATCAACATGTTCCCCGTCCCCAGCTCAGGAAGAGAAACAATCCAGTGTGCAAATTGTTCGTACAGAGGTCAGTCGAGCTGGAGAGTGGCATGGGAGAGGGTGTGGAGTGGTGCCATCGCAAGGAAGGGATGGAGCCATGGCATTCTCCTTTTGGGAATAGTAGCTCTTAGGTTTATCCACCTCGTGCTGCTGACGGAGAGTGATTTGTGACGGAACAGCCATGTGGCAAAGAGAAAAGGGAGCACAGGGATGGAGGTGAAAGTTCTCTCATCTCCTCCAAGGTCTTTTTTATCTAATGCTACAAAAAAAATAAATGAGCAATCTGCAGTCTACCTGGTCTTCCCCTTCTCCCATGTAAATACTGGGGAGTTTGAATGGATATTGGTAGAAAGACAAAAGCAGAAAATGCATAGGAGATTATGCTGCATCCTCCACCCGCAACTGTATAACAATTTGTATTTAAAATGTGGTTTTGGGTTTTTTTTTCTTTCAGCTTCAGGAAGGAGAAGAGGCAGGACCCCACAGTTTGTAAGATCAGTAAGTACTGAAATGATTTGCAGCTAACTCAGGTGTTTGAGACAGTTTTCTAAGCTGTGTGTCATAACAGGAACCCTTTTGCAGTCAAAGCCTGGGGAAATAATTGAGAATTTTCTTATGTCATCCACACATACATTTCAAAACTTGTATATTATGATCTATGATGTTCTAAAGGCAAAAAGTAAAAGTAGACCTGGGATACATTAAATTTTTGTTTTAAATTCCAAGAGTAGGTTTTATGATACACCAAAGCAGTCAGACCAGCAGACTGCATATACCCATCTGTGTTTTACCTCTCTAAATTAAAAATTGAGGTTTTGGGGAAAGAAACGGTGACTTTTTCATTTTTTTAGTTTGTTTTGGTAGGTTTTTTTTAAAGCATTTGACTGAAATTTTGGTCAGTTATTGGAGGATATAAACTAGTTCTGCAATATACAGTTCTGTATTGTTCCTGTACTGGAATTCCTGTAGCAAGAAATTTCAATTAATAAAATATGTTTCTTTTATTATGAACTGGTTCACACTTTAAGAATTCTGTATTTTAAAACTCATCATGTTGCCCCCCCACCACATGCACAAGAAACAGTTTGCAATTCCATACTGATTTGATTCTCCCTTCTTCCTCTGGTGATCTATTCCAAGGCAGAAAGATGGCAAGTTCTTCTTTCCAAGCATTTCTGAAATCAAATGGAAGACTGGGAAAGGCCTGGTAGCCAAGATTGGAGAGGCTCTCTGTTAAAAATTCCTATACAAACAGCACTACCTTTTGCTGCAAAGGTGGTTTGAGGTTTCTAGCTGTGAGAATTGATTCCTGAAATCACTGTTTTGTGTGTTGATCCTGCCTTGTCTTACAAACCAGTGTTTCTCACATCCAGCTTGTATCCTTTTCCACTGATTAGTCTGCACCTCCCAGAACGGAGAGGATGGCTGTTGATCAGGACTGGAGCAGTGTTTATCCAACAGCAGCTGCCTTTAAACCTGCCTCTGTGCCTCTGCCAATCCGAATGGGCTACCCTGTGAAGAGAGGAGTACCTCCACCAAAAGAGGGCAACTTAGAACTTGTTAAGGTAAGACACATACCATGGGTGGGTGGCCATTTTGAAGTTAATATTCCTAAGGCTGCAGTGTTTTGTTTGGAATGCCTTTATTGGAGACTGTTTTATTAAATAGGATGATCCTCTTTGGTTTCTAAATGAAATGGTAACAAATGTAAAGTAACGAATGAAATCAGGAGACTTTTTTAGGATGATCATGCCTGTGGCTTTTGTATTAGGGCTAACTGAAGGCTTTTCCAAAATCAGGCTTAGGTACTTATCTGGACATCTTATTCAGCGTGTTGTATTACCTTAACAAATGTGAGAAGTGTAATCAGATTTCAGTCACATCCATTTACTTAGGAACAGACAAAAAGCTTTTATTGTGGTAACTCTTAATGTGTCTGTTTCAGATTCCCAATTTTTTGCATCTTACTCCTCCTGCAATTAAGAAGCACTGTGCAGCTCTTAAAGGTGAGAATGTAAATGTATGTGATCAAGTAGAAGGTGAGACATGGTACACTTGTGAAGCTGGTTGTTTGTCAGGCTGTGGCTAGTACTGCCTGCTTCACTGCTGCTGCCTGGAGTCATCCAGGTGGTTGGCAGATGTGTCTTAGGAGGTTTTCAGCACCCCACTAAGGCTGGAATTTTACTCTTCAGTGTGGCCCTTCTTGTACTGACAAGTTGATAGTTTAGTGCCTTGAGAAGGGTGAGTGATGAATGTGATAGAATTCTCAGAAGACTCCCTGTAATTGAAACAGAGTTCAGTCAGTTGCCATTCTGGACTGCATTTAATGACCAAAAAGCTATTAATGCATGAAACCCTCTGTGAGAACAAGGTCTGCTGGGGAGATACAGGGTCTACTGAAACCAAGAGAATCTCTGCCAGCCAGCCAGTAAATGGAACCTAATGAGGAGGTTAGGCAAATGAAGCATTTTTTTGATGAGGGTGGTGAGACACTGAAAGAGCTTGACTAGAGAAGCTGTGGATGCCCCATCCTTGGCAGTGTTCAGGGTCAGGTTGGACACAGCTTTGCGCAGCCAAATCTAGTGAGATGCCCTTGCCCATGGCAGGAGGTTGGACTCTGTTATCTTTGAGGGTCACTTACAAACCAAACAATTCTGTGTTTCTATTTGGCATCTGGAGTACTCTATTCTGTTTTGGGGAACCCAGTACAAAGAGGATTAAACTCAGTGAAAAGACAGATTGCAGTAAATTTTGGAAAAATCCCCCAACCAACCAGTGAAATACACCAAACAGGTATTACTTGTAGTGTTTTCTCTTTATTATACAGATTTCTGCACTGAATGGCCAAGTGCTCTGGACAGTGATGAGAAATGTGAAAAGCATTTTCCTATCGAAATCGAAACAGTAGATTATGTTTCTTCAGGGACATCTATTCGCAATCCCAAAGCAAGAGTGGTGACTTTAAGAGTAAGTACTATTTTTGGTAAACAGCCTTTGTTTCAAAACACCAAATGTTTGTTTTTCTTTTCAAAACCTGCAAGTGTGATCTGCGATAAGGAAGTGAGGGACGTGGTTTCCTCAGCGTCTGAATAAAAAGCAGTGGATTTACCTGAAGTATTTTGCGAAATGTTAGAGCTGAGGTCATAAGGTTATGGATATGTATTTAAGCAGGCTCTGATATAAGCAAAATAGTGTACATTCTGAAGCATGTCCTTGTAAAAAAGGTTCTGAGTACCTTTGTTCTCCATGTTTTCCTTAGATCCTCTCATTGCTAATTTTTTGACCCCGAAAGTGCACAGGTATTGAAAAACAGGTCACAGGAATGTGGCACTATTTATAAGTATTGAATTGGCAGGCTGCCAGGCAATGCCGTGTATGCAATAGGAACAGCAGCCTTCTCAGCACAGGATCAGGCATATTTGAGGTTGGAAGGGAGCTCAGATTTCCAGCCTGTCCTGTTGCTTAAATCAAAGTAAGTGTGAGATCAGACCAGGTTTACTTGGGACTTTTGCCACTTGTGTCTTGAAACCCTTCAGGGCTCGAGATTGCTGAACAACCTGTTTTAGTGCTTGCCTTTTCTCCTGGCAGTAAAGTTAAGATTGTGCTGTGGGCTTTGAACAAGCCTTTTGAGATGGGATTTGTGCCAATGTTCAGAGCAGCAGCAGCAGTGAGGTCAGTGATAGCTGTGTTCTTACTGTGTCAGTACAGAAGTTAAAACAGTGCATGATACCACATGCTCATAACACCTGAACAACATCTAATCATGGCAACTTTGATCAGTTTTAGCTCATTTTACCTGTAAGTCTCCACCTGTTGGGGAAAATTCAAAGTGACACACAAATAAGCATGTCTGTGGGATCCTGTCTAGATCTGTCCATTAATGTTAACTGGCCTTGGGACTTTTAAGGCATTATGTGGATGCTTATTATGCACGTATACAGTGTTTGAATATTCATGTTATTCTTTCCTTGTGTTAAGACTTCTGACATGATACAGTCAGAAGAAATTCTGCAAATGCATCCTGGATAGCTGTCCTTGTAATTCTTGGCAGAAGATATGCAAAACTGTCTCAAGTATTTATAGAGATATGCAGAGATTGGATTTATCCAAGGAATTAAAGTTGTTTTCTCTTGTACTTGAAGGTTAAACTTTCTAACCTGAATTTGGATGACCATGCCAAGAAGAAGCTCGTTAAACTTGTAGGAGAGCGGTACTGTCAGGAGACAGATGTGCTCACAATTATCACAGACAGGTAACAGTTACAAGAAGGAAATGAAAATGCTTGTACCAGTGGTCACTGTATAGAAAGGGCTGGGTGTCTTCCAGTTACTGTCTTGGTGAATTATCATATTTTTAAGGCTAAAATGGCACTTAAACTTAACACTACTCCTGTTACTAACTGTTCAAATCAGATTTTAAAGGAGTTCAGACTTACATATGTTGGATTCCACTTGGCACAGAGGGGAAAGAAGTTTTTAATGTTTCCTGAAGATTTGTAAATTCTTGGATTTTGTAGATTTTCCTACTGACTCACAGTTGCCCTTTCTCCCGTATTCTTAGTACACCTCCAAGATATTCTAGGTTGTGTGTAATTTAGAAATGCACATGAATCAAACACAACATTTCTCTGAGAATCCCTATGTTACAATTTAGAAATTTGGATCGAGATTTTTAACATCTTGTTCCAAAGGACTAGCTTTGTTTCTGAATTTTCAGGTGTCCCCTAAGAAGACAGAACTATGATTATAGCATGCACCTGCTCACAGTTCTGTACCACGAGTCTTGGGTAAGTGGTTGTGAGTAGCTTGCACTGTCTAAGGTGCATGTGCTCTCTGGCATAACTTAAACTGAATTACCTTACAATTCTCTCTCTCTTCCACCTCACCTTCAAATTCAACCAAGGTAAGTTGTGTATATTTGATGTTAATTCTGGAGTCAACTTAAGAACTCATTTCTCTAACTTCACAAGTGCTATTCTGTTGTTTGTAAACACTTTGTCTCTTTTGAGAAATTCACTTGGTTTTGACCTTAGAGATTCTTTCCCAATACTTTGCTCCTCTCAACCAGGAGAGTAAAACTGACCCCGAGCCTACCAGAAAACATGCTGATTTTCAGGACTCCTAAATGGACCTTTAGTTTAGCATCACATTCAAATATGAATTTAGTGCACTCACAGAAATGGTGTGCTCTGTGATTATCTTTTTTTATCTATGCATTTTAACAGTGATCACGTTTAAAGACAGAACCAAGTCTATTCCAGAAAAGCATGGGATGTGTTACTGCCTTTAAAGCTGTGAAAACTAAGAACACAGTATCTACATTTTGCCTGATTCTAGACTTGTATCTGTTGTTTAGAATATGTCTTTTCTTGGGCTCTTTCTGGGCTGCAGTAAACAATGGCTGTAATTTGGAAGTGTTCTGCTTCTTAAATCCTCTCATATCTTGCCTTAAGCTGACTGCTTTTCTGAGCTCCCTCTTGCTCAGAAAAGAGACCTCCTCCCCACCTCCTGTTACTTTTAGCATTTCATTGCATCACTTAGTGTCCTGAAAAATATAAAAAATTTCATAACTCTTTAGATAAAGCAGGTGTAATGTAAACTTTTCTGTAATTGTTCAGGATATGGTGTATTTGGAAATTTTCCCAGTGGTTCGTTTTGTTAAGTGGTTTTGCATGTCAAATATCCAATGCAAATGCATGAAAGATACTATTCCAATTTATTATTAATTTACTACAATTTACTACAATAGGCCTCTAAGTATAATAAGGTATCTTTAGAATACAGATCTTCCTTTCATAGTGAACTCTTGAGATGTGTCTCCTGTATTTTTGTGATTAGTTGTGTGTAGATTGTAAGTATTGCCTTTTTCAGCCATTTTACTGTAAAGGCATTTTTTGTGGAAAACCAGTTGGCAGTCTGAAATTAAATTATTGTTGAAAATCCATAATAATGTTTTGAGTAACTCAAAGTTGAGTTTACTAGTCACATTGTTTGAAACAGTCAGTGAAAGCCTTCATCACCCTTTTTCCATAGATATACTCTTTTATATAAGTTGTACCTGATTCACTACTAAAACTCATACTTGCAGTTTTGAGTTTATAGTATTTAAAATAAGTCTCTATATTCAGCATTTTTATGAATTTAAGTGTTCTTCATTTTGATCATTGCAGTGATGATGTTAAAAACATACTAAGGAGGATGAGCTGTGTTTTCTTTCAGTGAGAGTTTTCTTGAATCATATGTTTTGTAATTGTAGAGTGCATCAAATTATATTAATTGTGAAAGATAACATTCACTCCAGGTTTCAAGTGCTTTGTACACATGGATGTTCTCCTCCCCAACAGCATTACATTGCCTTACAAATCTTAAATTAATGCCAGATCAGTATTAAGCAATGACAAGAGAGTTAGACACTGCTCACTTTATTAATTTCAGACAAACAGCACGTCTGTGCTGTGCTCTGGCATTAATTAGTGATGGCAGACAGGGCTATACGATACTGCTGTGAGAGTGTTTGGTGTGTGTTGAATATGCACAAGTCTCTTGCCCTTTTATTACCTTCCAACCTCCGTGTTAATATTTGATGAGTTCATCAATCAGTTGTAATTGTCTTTGATTTCCATGAAGAATTAATGCTTTCCTGAGACACGGTTTTTTGGTCTGTGTGACATGTTTTGCTTTGTGGCGTGGCTTTTTTTCCCTGTGATCAGTGGTAATGCCTTTTAATAACTTGCTGAAAGGTAGTTTTGTAAACCATAACCACCCATAAGTGGTTTATTTTAATTTGTCTGAACTTTGTTACGGGAGGGGGATGGATAAGGCCTGGCCTGCCAGTTAGACAGTAATGTCAGTCCTGTTTGCAGAACTAATTGCAAGGTTTGGTGACTTTCACAGCAGAGTAGTGTCACACTGTGTGTTAATGCATGTCTGTTAATGTAGCTGAACAAAAATATGAAGGCAGTGTTCTGTTCTTGCTAAGTGAAGGAAAGCTGGATCATGTAACTTTTACCCTCAATCCTGAAAACTTTGCCTAATATCCTTCTAAACATGGCAGAACTCAATTTATGTTAATAACTGGAGTATTATATTTTGTAAATTGGCAAGCATGTATGAAAGGAAGAATTATATGCAGATATACATCAGGAAGTGTCACTTTAAGTGTAATTATGCCAGTGATGCACAATTCTTTCATTACAGTTGCGAATGCAAGTAGATATCAGACCCATGAGTTCAGGTATATGTAAAACAGATTTTAAGAATTTAAGATTTTAAGAACTTAAGAATGTTCATTTATTTTCTTACTCTAAAATACTTGGAGATATTTTGCTTCTTATTTATTAATTTTCATGTTATTAATAAAATATTTGTGTTTTATTAGTTTTCAGAATGTATTAATTAAATAACTGACTTGCACCAAGTGGTAAAAATTGAATTTATCTTCTTTGGACATTTTTTGTGATTCTTTTCAAATTATCCCCCAGGACTGTGCCTGGATTGAATTAATGAGTGAAAGGGTGAGATATTTTAGGTAGAAATTAAACAGCAGCTTAGCCCTGTTGTATTTCTGCTTCTTTAAATGATGTTACTTCTTGAGGGCTGTAAAATTGCTGCAAACCTGGATGTATTTTCACGGTATAAAGTCGTTTCTAAAGAGCTGGAGTTTGCTGCCCTCGAGTGGTTAAAAGGATCATGGACTGATTTCTTCACACTCAGCTTGGATTAATAGTTTATCACCCAAAAGTCCCGATCTGAGTTGAAAGCAAAAAGGAGAAGCAAGTGGAGCAGGAAGTCAGTTTTCCAGTAAGGGAAAAAATTCGGAGTAATTCGATTTTTTTGCTCCAGTTCCACATGATGTTTCAACATACACAAATGCAAGAGGATGGAGGGTGGAGGATGTCAGTTCTGCACTACAGATGTGGGATTGTGAAAGGGCAGTAAATGGTTGCCCGTGGATCTTCTCTTCTCCAGTAGTTCTTAAACTACGACATTGAATCTGACTATCAGCAGCAGAGTAATGCTGCACGCACTTTCCAGTAGTGTGGTTATGGAAATCTGATAGAAGATTTGAGACTAAAGAAGAACAATAAGGAAGAATGAATGTAGCAGTAGGGCAGGTGAAAAGTGGCTTCTTAGTATGAACAGTAAGAGGCAAAGGGGCTTCTGGGTGCATCTCTCTGCTCTGAGCTTGCATTGTAGATGCCAGTAGTACTTAGGATGAAAGGGCAGAGAAGTTGAAACAGCAAGGTGAGGGAAGGAAAAAAATAAAAAATGGACAGAGTGATAGTAGAGCCATCATATAACTTTTCTTTAGACTTCATTTTTTTCATCTACAGTCATTTTAGGCCATTATAAATAAACGTAATTTTTATCACTTCAGGTTGTGCCAGAACCACTTAGTAATGGTAGAATTTTGCAGTTTCATAGTAGGAGATCTTAGAAGTGTGATGGAATTGTGCCCTTCCTTCCCAGAACAAGCTTCTTTCTCAGTGTGTCATTCTAATATATGGTTTAAGTAATGCAAACTGGGGCTGAAGTAAGGGTGGACTCTAAATGTTGTAATATTAACTTTGTTTTAAACCATGTATTCCATTTCACTTTGCTCTGGATCTAGCAACTGGAGAGATTCTTCATCATTAATGTGAACCAGGAAAGATAAAGCTTAAGTGGCATAATACATGTTAAATTTAATTAATTTTCTCTGGCAATCTGAATTCAAACATTTAGAATAAAAGGAAGGTTTTCCTGACAGGAAATGTGTATGGTGGTGGAAGAAGGTTTATGCTTTTTTTGTACCTCTTGTACCACAAAGGGTGAGTGTTCCAGCAAAAGATTGAATTAAAAATTGTCCTTGTACTATTTCAGACTGTAGTAACTTTTTTGCAATACCTTGGGTTTAAGCTCTATATTTTTAATTGCTGGAGAAACAACACTCCTTTCTGATGCATAAATGTCATTTTTGCAGCTGCTTAATTTCAGTCCATATATTGGAGTGAAATGAAGTCTTACAGGGTGTAGACAAAGAAATGAACAGAAAATCATCCAAGATTTGGACTCTTAATACAACTGATCTCTCTTGATGAGATCAGAATCTTAACACCATTCAGAAAATAAGCAGATAAATACCTTAAAAATGACCCCTATAGAAGCCTGGATTTTCCAGAAAATGGTGCAGCCACTCCAGCCCAGAGAAATGAGGTGCTGTCCTCAGTTGTGGAAGAGGCAATCTGGGCAACTGTTGAAGACTCTTAAGTTGGTGACAGAACCAGACATATAAAAAGCAATTTCACTGTTCAAAGTACTGTTTTAGCATTCACAGTCTTTCAGCAATTCAGATTGAACACTGCACAAGCTTGTGAACCTCCCAAAAGACTGGCTTAGACTGTAGGATAAAAGATTTGCTTAGAAACAAATCCTTTTTCTGTTTATGGCCTTAAGAAAATTCCCTATATTTGTATCAGGAAGCATAAAAATAAATTGCTTTACTGTGCCTTTTAGGCATAGATTTAGATCTTCGACTGTATATAAAAAAGTAGTTTTCTGGTAATTTTTTAATTTTGTTTTGGTTTTCCTCTATTGTACGTTTTAGTAAGAGAAAAAGTGGTAATTATCAGCTTAGTGCCTCTTCAGCCAAACTGGTAGTACTGAGATTCTGTGTTATGTGTGACAGAATGAGGCAATCATTTTTAGTGAATTCATTGAAGAAATACACATTCTTGGTTTTTGACTTTGTTCACTAAGTGGGGATTCTAGAAAAATGTTCAACAATGCTACACTTGTATTCCAGTTTTCACTGCTTTATTCTTATATTTAAGACTCTTACTGCAGTGTTCACTAACATTTTAAATTTGCAGGGGATGAAAATAATAAACCAACGAAATTTGGGGTCATAAAGACCTAATTTTTGAAGTTTCTTTCACTGTCTCATTAGTTTAATTCATTAACACTCTAAACCAACACTACAACACTTGTAACATTCTCACTGTTCAGAGTTCATGGATACTGAGGGTACTTAGGGTATATACCTTGTCTACCCAGGGTACATTTTTAATTGCATATATAGTTGTAGATTGACTTTCCTCTGGCAATTGTGTTGAAAAGGTATTCAAGTTTCACTTGCTACGGTTAGTTTGCAAAAACCTGATTTCTGCTCAGTTTCCTGGTGGCGATGTGTGTCTGGACTGGGTATGTGTGGGCTAACATTTCACTTTGAGGCATGGCCACCAACAGTGCAGTGATGGATACTGGCTTCTTGTGGCAGGGCTGAGGAATGGATCTGGAAATCTCCCCCCTATGGGCAAATCCCTTCCTGCTTTACCCCTCACCCCCTACCATGTAGTCAGATTTTATTTTAAAATCCACTTTGACAAATCATTTTGCTGGGATGTGATCCAAGAAAGAAATACTGAAGAGCTTCTTTAAAATCTACTTCAAACCTTGCTCTGTATCACCCAAAGGAAGTGTGGAGATCTTAATCTGCTTAATCAGCAATGATCCTCTGGGTGAAGAGGAGGATTGTCCTGCAGAGATAATTGTAATAACTGTAATTGGTTCTTGTTGTCTCTGCTATAACTCAGAGGTGTTTAAAAGCCTCACAGTGATCTTTTGTTTGAATTTCAAACATGTGTTTGATCCAGGGAGTGACCAGGGGCAATACCCATATTCCGTTACTCTTGAGAAACCCTATCCCTGTGAGAGAGTCTTTTGCTTTAAAATTCTTTTGGAGTTTGGGAAAAAAAGGTCTTGGATAGTCATTATGCAGATAAACAAGGGATATGCAAACCAGGATGATGTTAATTGAAAACTATGTAAGTCTCCACTTTGGATTGCAGTATTTGTCAAACATCCAAGTCAGTATCCAAGGAATACTGACTCTGCCCACTTGTCCCACTAATGTTTTGGCAATACAGGCTACAGGACATCTTTTTGTTCCATTTACCTCTCTAGAAATTGAATGAGGTTCTTTCACTTCAGTCTTGTATTGTGTCCAGGTTCTAATGTCAGTCAAATGAACCTTTTAATGGTGTATTTGCTGCTTGTGACTAAACATTTGGACTGAGAGATTCAAAAGACAAGAGATTCCATTTACCAGGTACAGGATGCAGCATTTGGTAAAGTATTTTAAATTCAGATAGACAGATCCAGGCACTCGAGGCTGTAGGGGGAAAAAAGTCTTGGGTCTTAATGAAAAGTTATTAATTATTGTGGTTTGACTGGAGCAGTATTGAAGATTAGTGGACAAAGGACTCTCAAATAAACAAAAAATCAATACCAACACCCTCTCCCCCCAAAAAAACCCCCAAAACAAAAAACAACCCAAGAAAACCAAAACCTCCATGGTTGTAAGGGTTTTCTTGATTCTGCATAACATGGTTAAAAATTCACTGAAGAGCCCTTTCTGGCAAGGGATTTTAAAAAAGAAAAAAAATCCATATGATGTAAATGCTTTACTATAAGGGTTTTTTTGAACTTCCTTCCAGAGAAATGCAGGTTTTATTTAGACGTGATTTTATAACAATTTTAAGAAAAACACCAAAAATAAACCTGAAATGCTTCAAATTGTGATTTTTGTATAGTTGAAATTATATAAGGATACTATGTGTTATTTACATCAGTAAAGTACTAAATAATTACAAATATGCAAATAAACATATATAAAAATACAAATTATCTCTGAAGCATATATATTTACCAAAGTAAAAAAAAAATTAAACAGCAGGTTATAAGATTTGAAATATTCCTTAAACAGTCTGTGAAGGCCTGTTGAAAGAAAATGTTCAAAGACAAAATTTATAAACAACTACAAGACAAAATTTATAAACAACTACTACAGGTGCTGGGAATGGTGTCTTCTGTCTGTGTTGATCCTGCCTTATCTTGCAATGCTAATTAGATAAAAATTAGCACCTTGTGGATTGAGATTCTTTTGAGGAGCAGTTTGTTTTGAGGGAAGAAGAAGTGAGTTAGTTGGTAGCGATTTTCATTAAGAGTCACAGGTTACTTGGTATGCCCTGTCTCACTTCATGTCTTGTGGAGCCAGTGTAGACATACCAAAATCATATGCTAGGGACAAAATAACTAATAATAACTGCTTCTGAAGCTTGAGCATTTAAGGTTTTTTTAAAATGATTATTTTTACAAGTTTTTTTGTTACTCCTTATGTATAAACCATAAGCTTTTCTTCCCACTCTGACTCGCCCAGTTATATCTGCCAGATCCATAAAGAACTTGGTAAGTGGGAGGAAAGAAACTTACCCTGCTCATACAGGCTCAAGTTACAAGCCTTATATTGTAGAGGAGGAAATAACTTCCACAATGATTGTCATTTTTAAAGTGAATTGGTATGAGAGAGAAATTTCTTTGAATTATTATAGCTTTGTTTCAGCCTTTAGTACTTTTTTAAGACCGTGTATATTTTCTTTCAGAAAACTGAGAAGTGGGAGAGTGAGAAGTCTGAGGAAGACATGGAAGAGTATATCTGGGAAAATAGTTGCTCTCAGAAAAATGCCCTGGATACACTGCTGCGAATAAAAGCCTCAGAGAATGTCAGTAAAGTAACTGAGGAAGAGCTGCTTGCATCTGAAGTGGTTAAGAATTACAGAAACTCTGTAATTGCGCTTAAAAACAAAGGTGAAACAGAAGGTAACATGTCTCAGTATAAGGAATCTGTGAAGAAGCTCTTGAATATACAAGTATGAGAGCAGACTCTGCAGGTACACCTGATCGTTAGAGAAATATTAAGCTACTGTGTTAATATTTCTTAATGATACGGATATAGAATTTTTCAGAACCTTAACCAAAAATATGGAACTTGATGATGATAATCACAGTAATAATCAGTTTTCACTTTATTATGTTTTTTGTAAACATAGTTGTCGTGTCCATGAATCTTGTTCTTTCAATAAAGTATGTCTAGTTCGTATTGGTAACTTGTACATTTTATTCTTTGTTTTCTTAGCATGGGAGGTCCTGGTTCAGTCCTCTGCTTAATCACATTCTGATTTCTCACACTTCTTCAGGCATGTAACGTAGCACAACAATGTTAAAACTAATGAAATTACTTAAGCTCCAAGTTCCATGAATTCAAAGTGTGAAAGTTAAGAGCTCTAAACTTTCTCAATGCTTTTCAAATGTCACTCAGATTTTTCTCTATTTGTACTCCCTATCTGTAGAATAAAGATACTGTTGTCTGAGTAGTTTAACTTTTGGAGAGGTGTTGAAGCACACTGGACAGCGTGGGGCTCTCAGTTGTCACCATGAGGACTAACAAATACCTGGAAAAATACCTGTCTCTAATATGATGGAATAAAATCAGGTGAAAAGTGGGATGGTAGGTGGGCATCTGAACTAGCAGTTGTTGAGAAGATCCCAAAGCATATGGGAAAGAAGAATGAGAGTTGCTGAAGTGAGAGCTGGTGAGCAGTGAGGTGAGTGTGTAGGAATGGACTGAGTCTTGGTGCCCTGAGGCCTGCTGAGTTCTCTTGAAATCTACTCAGGCTTTTCAAGGAAACAAATAATCTTTTTAGCATCCAGCTTACTGCTGTGCAGCACAGAGAAAGGAATTATATCAATGTTTACTTATACTTGGTAATTTGTATTTGAAAGGAATTGTTTTGAAACATTGGAATCACAAGCAACTTTTTTGCCTTCTCACAGTTAAAAAACAAAACCCAAAACTACTTAAAAATAGCATCTTGAAAGGACATAAATAACTTGTTTTTATTGTTCCTTCCTGACTTAGTAAGATTGCAGCTTAGAGAGAAAGTAGTTTTCTGGAAGGGGCAGAGGGAGTTAAGGATTCTGCATACCTATGAAAGAACCAAACATGTGACCCTGCCAGCAGCTCGTTGAGAGGAAACATAGTAAGAATAAGGACATAGAAAACTCAAGGGAATTTATTCCTGCAGTGTTCTCTGTGGCTTGACTCACTCGCTGCTAGGATTTCTCATTGTCTGTTTTGTGTTTGCATACAGCCAAAGAGGAGATGTATTTGCACTTCCAAAACACTGTCAGTTTTGGAAGGATTCTTCTGAGGTCAAGATTGTTTTCATACGGTGGGAGACTGAGTTTGATTGCAGCTTTTTACTTCCTACAAGAATTTGCCAGAACTGTAGCTAAGATTGAAAATGCTTGTCCTGTAATCCCGATTTTGCACTTCCTGACTTGGTTATTTAGTGGTCCTTCCTTTTAGATTTGTTTGTAAGCAGAGGCTTAATACGGGGAAAATTTCAGCTGTTACCAGGTTGTTCCTTTGTGCAGGGATAATGAGGGTAATGTTTAAAATTCTCATTTGAAATAGTACATCTGTGTGATTCCAAATCTTTTCTGAACAGCCGTGAAACCAAAATTACTGAGGAAGTAACTGCACTTTGACTCAGAGAATGGTTATGGGTGGTGCCTGGAGTTGTGCCTGGCTCTGTTCCAAAGGCAGTTTTATTCTAGTATGTACACAAGGGGAATTTGTTTCCTTAATTAGCCCTGTCAGTGCTTGCAGAAGGACTGGTGTATGAGCAAGTGTACGTAGCAACTTCTGTTTTGCAGTGGCGTGGCATGTACAGACTGTCAAGAGTAATGCCCTTAAGTGTTTCAAGAAACCCCAAACCCCTTATGGTTGCTTTTCTTCCTAAAGTTGTCCTTAGGTACTCAGGACATACCAGCACCTGATAAAATCCTCTCTGCAGCAGAGGACAACCCAATTTTCTTTGCTCTTCATAGACTTTGGATGGACCGAAGCAGAACTCTGGAAGTCATAGTTAAAATAACAATTTGATGTTACTAATAATGTCTGGTAGAAAAAATGGCACAGCAAGGGAAACTGGTTTTTGATTTGCTTGTATCACAGCTAGTTAATGGAAAACCTAAAATCCACAGGCTCCTACAGCTGAAGTGCTCAAGCCTCGCTTAAGTACATTATGTAAATGTTTCAAGAAATACTGGCAGGATAAAAGGTGACTGCTCCTGAGCACAAGGACAGGCAGAAATGTCTCTACCAACAATAGAGGGATAGCTACTGGCCAAGAACAACGTTGGCAATAATTCATTGTGTTCCCTAACCACATCCAACACTTCCCATCAGAAATTGAATGTCAAGGATACCAGTTTCCCAGTAGTGTCTGGCTCAGTGGCCCTATGGCTACAAAACACGTGGCCAGCTGGCCTCAGAAATCTGCAGCCTTGGTTTTCAGTGGTCTTCCTCTCCTTGCTAAGAAACCTGTGAGCAAAACTAGAAACACTTAAAATTCTGCAAGTGCCAAATCAAGCTTCTGGAATCAAAGGCAATATAACATTCAGACTAACACTTGCAATTTTTCCTAATGGTACTGGATCAAAGGCAGCCTGGATGCTGTTCTGAGCTCTTTGTTGTCTTGGATGTTTCTGGTTCTCTGCTTCTGCCTCTGAACTGTTTATGTTTGAAGGTGACAGTATTTCTCTGTGATTATGTAGAATACCTGGAGCACTGGGATCATAACTCCAGTGGCAGTCTCAATGATGTATAATACAGCATGTGTTTTTATGAAGTGACATCTCTAGTTTCCTGTATAATTCTCTTGCGTCATCCATCTCTTTGGAAACCTGCTCTGAAGTTTAAAACCTGTGAAGAATTAGAGATTAAGAGACTTACAGGTTAAAACAACTCTATAGGACAATAATAAATCCATCCTTAGCACTGGTCGTTTGCTAACTTACTGTGTACATTATAATGTAAATGAATGACCAAAATCGTGCATCCCTCTGCACATACCTGTGTGAATGGACACTTGTGATCCCGAGGAGACTAACCTTTCTTTCATCTCCAACACAAGCATTCCAAAGAGTGGACACTTTTGCCCTGTTTTCAGGCATATCATTGCTCTGAGCATAAATAAGGCATAAGGGGACAGTTGCTTAAAAAGGGATGTGCTGTCAGGACAAATCATCTTCTTGCTTTCCCTCATACCTAAAATGTATGTATATATTTTCTCTCTTAGTCTGTAATAAAATAATTCTGCTGTTTTACTTCATATATCCCTTTTCCTGCCCATTTTTTTCTCTATATGACAACAAATCATGAAGGCTCTCCAGAACATGATCTCACTTTAGTCATTCCATCCTGTCCCAAAAGCATTTGTGCCTAAATTTTCACTTTGTCTCATTTTTCTGGTGAGTATTGAGGTCCTAGTTACATTGTATGACTCTACAGAACTCTATATTGAGGGTAAGTATTAAAGGAGCATCAAAGTGCTGTTAAACAAGCTGGCAGAGGCCAAGCACCATTGAGTTTGCACTGTGCAGGCTGTCAGAGATGCTCAGGTAGCAGCTCGGCCTGAATAGGAAGAGGAATGGATACTAAGGACTTGGGGATAATGAAATCAAGGGCTTCATGTTCAGCAATAGCTCATAAATATACACATTATGGATTTAAACATAATTTTTGATGAGTTAAATAAAAAATGGGTTCTCCTCAGTGTGGTAAATTAACGAGTGAAGGGCATTGTGGTACAATTTTTGCTGCCTCAAACTGTTAAATGGTTCTGCAAATGTTACTATGTGAAGCAGGAAGAAAGAGGCCTTGTGCACTCTCATCTTCAAAAATAAAAAATAATTTACTATTCAAATTAAAAAATCCAAAGTACGAAGCAACTAATTCTAGCACAAAATGTGTACGTCACTGTAAATGAACATAACTAATACCAAGGCTTGGCAAAACTCTAGGCTAAGAAAAGCAAAATACATTATCCAGCTGAAACTAGGGGACAGTTTTTAGCTAAAGAGAGCATAATTTTTCTTCCTAAATTATACTAATCTGCTTGCATGTGAATTCCGTATCCTAAAAATGACATGCAATTATGTAGCATTATTTTAGTTAGTTCCCTGATTTTCAGGCGAAATTGTATTTGGAATTCAGTGCTGCAAGGTCTTTCAGTTTGAAATGCCTTGATTTCTCAAGGAACACCTTCTCTTTGGGAACAATTGGGGCTATAAAATGAACATAAGCAGAATTTTAATGGCTGTATTCAGCCTGAAGAAAGGCATCCCAGAGTGCAGGCCTAGTTTTTTACAAAGTATTTTTCTGAGTTTAGGTTTAGGCTTCTTAACTTTCAGTCATATAAAAATGGAGTGTTCTCTAAAGTGTGGGGTTTTTGCTGAGCCCTTCTTTGCCAGCAAACATAACTTCAGCATATTGATAATTTTGACCATTTCAAACAAAAATACCAT
Source organism: Scytalopus superciliaris (assembly GCA_013400415.1). Lineage (NCBI taxonomy): Eukaryota > Metazoa > Chordata > Aves > Passeriformes > Rhinocryptidae > Scytalopus > Scytalopus superciliaris. The sequence goes on along the minus strand of VXBX01008447.1, from coordinate 110,518 downwards.
TCCCTGGGTCACTTGTGTATTACTGCATTAGAGTGGATGTTTATTCATCCAATAGACAAGTAGAGAGATAACTAGCTAGATGTAATCTGCTTTTGATCCCTCTGGTTTTTTAGATGTAAGTCGGTTTTAAAATGTGTTTGGTTACATGATTTTAAAAATTATGGGGAGAAAAATAATTTAAAAAGCACTTTCATTGCAAATTGATGTGACAGTGCTGGCTGAAGTGTTTTGGGAGAATTCTATGACAAAACATACTTGTCATCAGTACTGAGTGAGAGGAGAAGTACCACAACTTGACATGGAGCATGTGGTTAATCAGTTTATTTAATGTATTTGATCAGATTAATAATCTCTGATGCACCTGTGCCTTTCTTTCCTAGTGAAATGACTCGCCCCTGAGACTTTGACATTTGGGGTCAGGTCCATGAACAGCCTTTCATGTACATATCTATAGAGTTTATATCACTTTACACATAAGCATAGAACTGCTCTCAAAAGCAAATCATACCCAATTCTAAGTCTTCTGGCTGAAATAGAAGGATTTTCTTTGGGGTTATGTCACTGATTAAATAACAGTAGCCTTTTAAAATGTTCTTATTCCGTATCAGTCTCTCTTCTACTACATATAAATTGGCATATGAGGTCAATCAAATACTATAAAAGAGGGGGGGTTTAAATTTCAGTTTTCTAATTCCCAATGCTGATCAAGGTGGACTAAAACATAATTTTAGAGAGGTCTTTTCTTCTGAAACCTGCTCAACTGTAACTGGGTATTCATGCAGCCTTTCAACCTCATCAGTGTAGTCTTTGAACACTGAATTAATCTTACTAGTTAAATAATGTTCTGCCACACAGACGTGCCAGTAGGTAGAGCTGCAGTGAACCTGCTCTCTTGAGTCAGGGAAAGTGTTACAGTTTATTAGACATTAGTCTGCATCAGGTTATGAACCAAAACATGCTCAAACACCTCAGAGCACACAGTGGGAGCTACGAATGTGTACTTCTTACCTAAAGACACAGGGGAATTGTGTTTCACCTGACAAGAATTAAATTATAACTGAAATATTATGAAAAAAAATATCATTGTTTCTGTAAAAGAAAGGGGATGCATTTTAAAAAACGTGTTTGGTCCATAGCAAGGATGGTGACAGTGTTTCACAAATTACTTTTGACAGTAGTATATTTTCTGAACTGTCTTGACATTTTTGTTCTTCTCCTTATGGGCTTATATTGACCTCTCCTGTTGCTGCAGCGCCCTGTCGTGAGAGCAGCAGTGCAACAGCACAGGCAGAGGAGAGAAGAGCAAAGAACAACAGGAATCAACCAGACACCCAAAGCTGCAGCTTCCCATGCAGCTGCCTCATTATCCGAAGTAGAATTCCTACCACTGTAGCCTTTGGTTTCATTTAAATGGTGCTTGCTGCTGTTCAGACGAGGAGTGGGCATGTGGGATACTCTCTCAGCAGGCTTGGATATCAAAGCTGAGTGCTCAGTCTTCTTGTCTGAGCTGGTGGTTGACCTGGTGCTTATTGAAGTTGTGCTTGTCCTCTTGGCAAAATGATCGCCTGTTGGAAAAGTCTCTGCCCTGGGATAAGTAGTAACTTCATTTTTTTGGACCGTGAGGCTTGTGCTGGAGGTGTAAGTGTTTGCTGTTAAACCATGGCTTGTGGTAGAGGCTGGAGCTTGGAGCAGAGGAGAACCTGACGTGGTGTTGTGGTGTTGGCATCTTTCCCACTCAGTGGTCTTTGTGCTGTTGTGCCTTTCGTGTTCACTCGGTGAGGGGGGAGTGGGAGTATTTGGCTCTTTGGATGTCCATTTTTCAAAAATAAGAAGATCTGGATCAATCCCTATTAAATCATAATAATGTTAGTTTTGTGTGATAAGGGCTTGTCTGCACACCCACAAAAGGAGTACACGGAGACAACGGCAGGTCAGGGATCCCAAATAACACCCATCAACACCTTTTGGACTGGAAGCTATGGGACACCTCATGGGATGCAAGGGAAGTGCATTTTGGGCTTGCACAGGACTTACTATGGGATGCTTAGGGAAGGAACCAAAGGTGAGGAAAGGGTGGGACCTAGGTTACTGGAGGTAGGGAAATCCCAGAAAGCTCTCTGTATTTGTGTAGGACAGTCTGCACTAGCAACTGGAGGGAAGCTGCACCCCTGGGGTCTCAAACATCCAGGTGACAGCAACTGGGGAGACTGGGGTCCAGACAGGGCAGACTGAGCACGTCAGCCCAGCTGCTGGGTGGCTTTGCATTGTATATATGTGTATGTGTACATATACATATATACATATATACATATTTATTTTTTTAACTAATAGATCTCCATCCTGTGAGCAAGAAAAAGCAGGATTAGGCCTTTGGTGCTATCTCTGTTTGTGTATTTGAATTATGTGTTTGGCTGTGTAACCTGTGTGCTCTCTGTGCATGTGCCTAATGAGAATAAATTTTCAGTCTTGCTACTGGTTGAACCTGGGGACATGGAGCAGTGGCAACCTCCATCTCGGTCTCTCATATTTGGTAGGGTGCTTTGCCCAAGTGCTGGGCACACAGTATTGATTAGGCACTCAGAGCATGAATCTTGAGAGCAGGGTGTATCTTCAAGGTTCTTTCTTCACTGAGTGGAAAAAGGGGGGAAGTATTTTCAGAAATAGGTACATCATGAAAAAAGGAAAAAAGTCAAGCTTTTTTAGCATTGCATGTTACTTTTTAGCATTGCAAGGTCTTCCAGCACAGCAGCTGACCTGGTATAATTTTAACATTTTCTATAGTTGCTATTTTTTTCAGTCTTTATAAATGAAGTACTTAATTACCTGCTGTGATGTTGTACAAAATGACATTGATTCCAGCCTTTAGGATGCAGCTTTCCAGTGCTGGGCAAGACATGTGCAGGCAGTTCTTGTTCTCATGAATGGCTCCATGGTAGAACACTGCTAGACTGCAGGAAACTATAATCCATAAAGAGTAAAATTGAGCTTCCTACCAGAATGACCATTGCATTTTGCATGTTATTTAGTGTCAGAAGATCATTAATGCTGGACAGCTCTGCCCAGATCTTATGGGAAGAGAGAACCAGACACTGTGGTTCTGTCATTATCATGCAAACTAATTGAGCATACAGTCAAAACAGTAGAACTACTTACAATTACATTCTTATTTTACACCTGGACTAGAATAACCATCTGAGTTCTAAATGTGTCTCTGATTAAATTATAATTTATTTAAAGTCTATCTTTGAAATGCCCTCTAAACTCTCTATTTTAGTTAAGATTGTAACAATTTTTTCCTTGACTATGTAAGAATATAAAAAGGAAATTCCAAGTTGCCATTAATTATCTCTGTAAGGTATCCAGTCCCTTGTTCTATGAGAAAAAGTTTGTTGTCCAAATAGGAGGAACATTGCTGAAATGTATGAAATTTTTATTTCCCTGCATTATTTATGACACAATTTGACTCTCTGCAGGAATGCTGCTGGCAGTTACTTTACTTATGTCATTGTCAGGTTGTCAAGGTCATGTTTTTGTTCATAATTCAAAATTCCATCAAAATTTATATTAGCTTTTTTTAGTAACTGGTTCCTTGCTTTCATCATCCATATCCAAAACACTCTCAAGGCTTGTGAATTTTGATAATTTAGGCACCAGAAACATGCACTTCATGTATTCTCCTAAAATATACTCCTATAGTGTACTAGTGCAGTGTGGTACAGGCAAAGTACAGTCTTGGGCTTAAGATAAACAATGATTTTTCTTATTTTTATTCTGAGTTTACAAGGCTAGGGAAAAGGGGTTGCCAGCTGAATAACTGCTATTATTTATTCCTATAACTGTACTGTTCATATTAATGTTATACTTGGTTTGCACAACAAACATGGGGTGAACACAGAATAAATTGAGAGTGCTTTCTCCAAAAAAATTAATATTCTTGTATTTCAGAGGACAAATGGTGTGTTCCCTCCTCTTTCCCTCTCACCACGTCTTAGTCTGATGGCGTACTCCATGAAGGAGAGGGCTGTTGGAATCACTGTCACTGGTTGTTCTCTGCAGGAGTAGATGGTGTCGAATACTGAGGAGTTATTCTTTCAATGTTGGCATTGCCTACAAGCTTTGTAACAGAGACCTCAAATTTCAAAGCAGACCCTAAGATTTGCATGTTTTTCTGGTGTAGTCTTCTAAGAAAACTCAGATTATCAATTTCCTTTCTATGGGACTGAAGATGGGAGAACTGTTACAACGTGCTTCTGCTCTCCTGCCTCAAAAAAAGACACAGATCTCCCTCTATTTCTTCTGCAAGTAAAGGAATGTTTACATAAACTTCACCCAAAATCTGTTTTTCGTATGTTGTGATGCAAATTTTAATGCATGCCGTGATCTTGACAACAGACACTCACCATTCCTCAGAAGGCAGCAGGTTCTGCTGCACTGTTGGGGTGAGACTTCTGCATAAACCTTCAGCACCTGGGCTCCCCTCCTCTGAGATTCCTGCAGGTCAATCAGGAGGCCTGGGAAGCGCCGGATCCAGCAGTTCTTGTAAAAGGCAGTGGGTGAGCAGAGCGAGTCGGACTCCACAGCCAATCCCAGAACCAGCAGCACTTCCACGGCCACCAGCAGAACCATTGCTTTGGTGTGGTGGGCTCAGTCAGTGTGCACTCTCCTCCATGGATGCACTAAAGGCTGGACCAGCACTTGGAGAGACAACCTCTGGAGTGGTGAGGATACTGCCAATTCTGCCAGGGATGTGAGCCAGGCGATGCTTTTTTCCAAGCAATTCCCATGGTGCTGCTCGGACAGTTGCTGAAAGAAAACAGCCATTTTTTGAGCTACGTACAATTATAATAGTTATTATTGTTATCTAATTTAATTATTTGGAGACAGTTTTTGGGAGGCAAAAGGCACAGGTTGTTTTGAGTCACTCAGAGAACTTGTTTCTTTGGTCCTCAGTGTGCATCTTTTGTCCTTGTGAGACCAAACCAGGCAGACAGCCTTAACACTTGGTGAAAAATGGTAATCTCGGCACTGATCTCTGCTCTCTCTGACCAGTGACAGACCTGAGGGAGCAGCTGGAGCTGTGTCAGGGGAGGTTTAGGTTGGATATTAGGGAAAGGTTCTTCCCCCAGAGGGTGGTCGGGCACTGAACAGGCTCCCCAGGGTAGTGGGCACAGCCCCAAGGCTGCCAGAGCTCAAGGAGTGTTTGGACAACACTCTCAGTCCCATGTTGGGCTTGTTGGGGTGTCCTGGGCAGAGCCAGGAGTTGGACTTTGATGATCTTTGTGGGTCTCTTCCAGCTCAGGATATTCTATGACTCCATGATCTCCAGACCAGACTGGTAATCAAAGTCCTGCCCCTAATAAGTTTAGGAATAATCAGCAGCCCATATAGGGTTTTCTGCTTATGTTTAAGCTTGGAAAAGGCCTGTCAGAAAGAAAATGTAGCTGACATACAGGGAGGTGATTTTTCGAGCTCCTGATCTGAAATCTGAAACTCCCACGTTTTGTTTCTAAACAGGACCAAGTCTGATCCCTGATTCCCATGTCAGTATGCCTTTCATACAGAAAGGCCTTAAATTATTACAATACATGAATTTAAACTCACTGGACTATAGAGTGAGGTTGAGAGAATTACATAGAAATACAGTTGTCTGCAATAAAAATTATGTGTCGAATACATAAAAATAGTTTCCACTGCCTTTTTATCCTTCAAGATTAGAATCAAGGAATTTCCTTAGTTCTATGTAAAGTACATATATCAGTTACACGGAGTGGGGGAAACCTCAAACTCATTTTAATTCTTTAGTCATTATAGCTAATGTTTGTTTTGCAAAACAAGGCCCCGGTTTGGAAGTGAACCCACATGTAAACAACTGTGTTCCCTACAGAGCGCCTGGAAGGTAATAAAGCTCAAAGCAGGTTTAACTTCTGTTGATGCAATAGCAAGGCCAAGGCATTATTTTATTCATTGGAACTATAATTAGGAGAACTCCAAATAAATGTCTGTTGTGGGGAATATGAGAATTAAATTGTAAGACAGGGCAAGTAATTCTTAAGCCTCTGTCCTGAAAAGCAGCTCTTGGTACTTGTGTTGTTCCATTTAGTTTTGGTAGTTTGATGTGCTTTATTTTAACTTTCATCTCTGTGAAAATCACACCTTAAAACCTTAAATGCATTTTAATAGACCTGTTAACTTGCATTCAGTGGACTGCACAGAGAAGTTTTTAGACATTTCTCTACCACTGCTACAGGCACTATTGAGAGTGTATTTTTCTAAAATGTTTGTTTCAGCTTTCCAAATATTCCAGGGCATCACTTGATATGGGACGAACTCAGAATTTTGAAATACATGCCTGTATTTTGGCATTACCTCCTGCATTTAGTAGAAATTTTAGACTATTTTGTTCCATAAGACCTGCATGCAAAAATGTTAATTCCTGATTGCTTTCCTCACTCCTACTTGTCCTGTATCTTCAAGAAGATAAATCTAGGAGACTGAATAACTGGGGGAACCATTTAACAAGGGGATTAAACTGGTAAGTACTTACATTGGATAAAGCTGAATATGCCTTTAGTCCATTAAAAAAAAATATTTATTTTCATGAACAAAAAATTAGATGTAGTAAGTAGCTTTACTGGTATATGTATTTTTATGTATATGTATTTTTACTTAAAGGTTATGCTGTCTCCCTTCCTTTGGTTTTGTATGTTTGATGCCTCACACAGTGCATGTGTAGGTAAGTGTCTTTTCAGGAGAAGAAATTTAAAACTAAAGGATTGGTGCTGTATCCTACTTCAGTTGCTGGACATGGAATACCACACCAGCTCTGTGATTTTAGTGGGGCTTTGTCCAGACATTAGGATAAATTGCAAGACTGGATGTGAACATGCCTGAGCACAGAAGCATCTGCTAGACCATTCAGTAAGTCTTTCTCTGGCATCATGTTTTGAATAAAGTAAAAAATTCACAACTACTTGTTACTTCCATTGAGGCAGCCACAGTAAGGGAGGGTGTTCATTGTGCATAACATTTAATTATTTGCAAAAATAACCAACCCTATTGTGTACAGGTTTATATTTTCAATGTATATTTAAAAATCTTCCTATTTTTCTTGCCACAGTTTGCAAACAGACACATTGCTACTCTTAATGCCTTCATGGTTTTGCTCTGTTCTGTACTTCAACCAAGCAGCCTTTTTTACTTTCCATTACTTGTTCTCTTTTCCTTCTCTGTTTCTGAATAAATTTTAAGAGCAAGAATAGCTGCAGGGAAAATTTCTATAGAAAATAGGAAATAGAAAGAGATTGAAATAAAGAAGTAAATATATGGCTGCTCTAGGCAACTTCCTTTAAAAATTGAAAAGTTTTGACCATTAAATTTTAGCATCTTTTGCCTGCTTCCCCATAATTTCACTTTGACTTTTCGATGGGAGATGCATATATATAAATTAATGCTGAAATTTTAATTCACAAACACTTTGCAAGAAGGAAATACCCGAGTCTTACCTGCAAACGAGTGACCGACTGTTCCATGTGCTCTGTGAAGAGGGATCAAGGGACTTTTACTGCTAGTAAGATGTCTCTGGCCAGTATCAGACCAGCACTAGTAATTCTCTTCATCCATCTGCTCAAATTTCTTCCTGGAAAACAAAAAAGCATTTGCTTGTTTTCTGTGAGAACATGGATGTTTTTGCAGCCTTTTCAGTAAGATACATAAATGAACCTGCCACTGAGGAAAAGGTAATATATTTTAATGATTCTTCTTAGAAACAGTACCCAAAGTTTCCCACCTGGGCTAGCAGTGAGAATGGCACAATCCAAGAGCTTTCTAGCACAAAGGATTCATCATCAGGCATTAACTCTTTTTTTGCCAAATATAAACAAAATCAGACACTTTTTCCATATAAAGTAACAGATATATCTTGGTATTGGGAACTATATTTAGCTTATATAGAATATATGGTTCTACTACTTACAATATGTAAAGACCAGAAAGGATCTATATAATCAGAAAATCATAGAATGGTTTGGGCTGGAAGGGACCTTAAAGATCATCTCGTTCCAACCCCCTGCCATGGACAGGGACACCTCCCACTATCCCAGGTTGCTCAGAGCCCCATCCAACCTGGCCTTGGACACTCCCAGGGATGGGGCAGCCACAGCTTCTCTGCCCCACCTGTGCCAGGGCCTCACCACCCTCACAGGGAAGAATTTCGTCCCAATATCCAATCTAACCCTGCTGTCAGTCTGAAGCCATTCCCTCTTGTCCTGTCACTCCAAGCCCTTGGAAATAGTCTCTCTCCATCTTCCTTGTGGGCTCCCTTCAGGTACTGGAAGGGCACAGTTAGGTCACCCCAAAACCTTCTCTTCTCCAGACTGAATAGTCTAAATTCTCTCAGCCTTAATACAGGAAAGCATTCCTGAAGGAGACTAAAATGCCAAAGCTTTGATCTTGTATCAGAGCAGTGCATTGGCTTTGGTTTGTGGGTCATCTGTTGCTGATACTGTTACTGTCCTGTGCTTCCCTGCTGACAGTCATGAAGTCCCTCTCAGCCCTAATGTGGGGAGGACAGTCCATGTCCTGGGTCAGGCTGGAGCTTTGGCACTGATGCTCTTTGAACAGCTGTGGGAGGCAGTGCTGGTAGTCACTGTGCCCCGTGGTGAGTGTGTTTGACAGTTTCTCTTTCCCCTTGCTCTGCCTGCAGTGGTTAAGCTGGTGTGCTTAGAGATGGACACTTCCCTCATGGAACTGCAGTCTAGACAAAAGAGGACAGCTGGGCCTCCTGTCTGTGTCTTCTCTTTCCCAAGTAGATATCAGGAGAGAAGCAAGAGATATCCCAAGGACCAGGCGTGGCAGCCCAACACTCCTTGATGCTGCCACGATGATGCAGAAGTTTTCAGGGAATGATTTCTCCTGGCGGTGAGACTCTTCTCAGGTGTGGGAAGGGACTGGACCTAACTGTGCAAAGCTACAGCTTCAGTCAAACATGTTGCCTGGAAGTGAGACTGAAGCCTGCAGTTTCCCAGGTGAGGTAAGAACCTGCCTAAGTCCTCCTTTGAACATCAATAAGTGAATTTAATCCCACAGGCAGCACAATCCCACATGACATCAGCATGCAGTCAGTGAAGTTCTTTGCCTGTGTTGTGCTCCACATAAACAAACTGAATTGCACACCTGTGTTGAAATCATCTTTGTCTTGTTTTTCTGAGATATCTACATGTGTTCTCCCTTTACTACAGCAGTGGTAAGGTCAAAATTTTACATAAGCTAAGTATTTTGATAATGCCACAATATGTCACTGTAACTATCAAGGTATAAAAGTTGTAAAATACTAATGTAACAGATCATGAAATAATGAAATGTAAATACTTTGGAAAAAAAAATCAAAGCAAATCTTTTTGGCATTATTCAAATAATGTGCCTGCTTTCTTCCTCCTTTAAAATTTTCCTTGAAATCAAAAGATGCTTGCTAAATGTCTAAAGTCCAACAAAACAGCATTTTTTGAGAGAACCGTTTTGTCAAAAACAGCTATTAGTGGTCAAGTTTTGGTTTGGAGCAATATATCACATTTTTAATGACTCTGACTTTCTCTGAGGTTTGGGACAGTTGGGTCCAAGATTCTGGTTTCAGCTCCACCCCAGCAATATGGTAAATAGAGGTAAAACATTACAATTTCTGTTCCTGGGACTTTTTGCAAAGCGTTTTTAAACCCTTTGTTTCAAAGGCCCTGAGATTCTCTCAGAGCTTGGCTTCAGACTAATTCTGGTAAAACCTCTGCACAAAGGCTGGAATCTGTGTGTGCAAACAAAAAGCAACAGAAGTCTTAGCCAGATTAGATTTATACAAATATAAATCTACTGGCACACATGTAAACTTGAGCCAAGGTTTATGACAAAAGGCACAATGTTTAGCAAACACTAATGAACGAATGCTGATTTATGACAGAACTTGAAACTAGGCAAAGGAGATGGAGTTTCCATATTGTGATGAATTTTATGCAGCTGGATACTTACTGAAAGTCTACCATGTGGATTGCCATTCATTTTGCCTAGTTATTATGCACTAAAATTCAGCTCTGCCTGTCTGCACCAGGATTAAAAAACATCTGACATTTTAAAAGCACCCAGTTAAGTCTCCTCTGGGCACAGCTACCCAAGGAATTCCTGGCTGTGGATGCACAATGCATTTGTGCAGAGCAAACATCCCTCACAGGGGGTACACAGCAGGCAGAGCACTCCAGCAGCCTGACTCCCATTCAGGATTTGTCAGGGAACATTTATTTCACCTGAGAGAGTTTCAAGGAAATTCCTTACTGTGTCTTTGGTGTAAAAAATGAAATGGATTGAAGGCCTTTGTAACAATTACACTCTTACAGCTCCATTCTGCTGCCTGGTGCCTGAGCCTCCTCATGATCCAGAGAATGCCCACAGATTATTGGAATGGCCTTTTTGCTGCCCAGAGAGAGCTCAGCAGCACACACTTCAGTATTAATCACTCAGGTTTGACTAAAGCAGGGGTAAGTACTTGATAATAAATAATCTGTATTACAAAAAAATAACACTCCAAGTATTTGAGTCGGTGTTGCAGCATAACTATGTTGCAAGGAACAAGTTAAACAGTACATTAAAATCAGAAAAAATGAGACAAAATAGGGAATAAAGTCTAAGATGCTATAATATTTTTTTTTTTTTTTTGGAATAGCACTGCTAATAGCATTGAGTAAGAAGTGCTTTGTTTGGCTGTGAATCTGAAAAAAGAAATTACCTTTTTTCAGCAGGTCATCCTTCACAAATGATGGAGATTTCAGATGAAGTAAAATTATGCTCCGGTCAGTTCCTCTCAGAAGTGCCAAGATCCTTTAGAACACTGGTATTTTTAAAGCTGAAATACTGCAGGGTATTTCCTATGTTCCATAGATGCTTACTTTGTATCCTGTGACAAGGAAAATACTAAACAATGGCAGCAGTTGGCAAATCCTTTCCAAAAGACTAATTCCTCTCTTGACTAATTCCACTATTAGTCAATTCACAGTTCCCTGGCAGTGCACTACAACTCCCTGGCGTCTCAGAGGGAAGAATGTGGCACTTTATATATTAGAGAGCATGTATATTTTAAATATCCCCCAATTCTGTTCCATTTCACACTTTAGACTAATAAGTCTGAAAGTAATTAAATTTTTCCTTTTTTTTTTTTTTTTTCCACTCTATGTGGTTCTTTCCTTTGAGCATTCAGGTTGCTGTTACTCTCTGGTTCTCAAGTATTATCCCGTGTCTCTGTGTTAAATCAGGAGAAGGTTTGTCTGAAACAAGCAAAAAACCACTGCAGCCTTCCTTTAGGCACTGTAATGATGCTTAAGGGTTTGGTTCTCTTCTGCTGCACATTTTTTTGTGTGATCTTGGGTCAGACCCCCAAAGAAATTCAGGCTGCGTTTCATGTATATGTAAACCAGGTTTCCTGACAAGAAGAGTATTTGTCATTCTGATTCCCTGTCACTGGTACTTTGGTTACCCCTCCACCTTCCCTTTGTTGTGTCTTCCAACCTTACCAGTCTGGAGACCCAGCTTAGTGCACAAAGTCATTGAGTGGTTCACAGAGGACAAACAAGTGGCCATGGTTTTCTAAGCAAATGTATGCAGTGTAAGATACTTGAAGTGACTCTAAAGTGTAAGCAGGCTTCAGGCTTAGCACACAGAGCAGGCTCCCACCAGCCCCAGACATTTCCCTTGCCAGTCAGGAAGCATGATCTGAGTTCCACACAAAACAGAATGAGTGCTACTTCTGTCTAGTTATCTCTGGCTTTACTTCTACTGTCTCTGTAGCAGTAGTTCCTCCTGATTATCTTTTCTTGTTTTTGCTATGCTGGAATAGTTAGAGGGCTATAGAAATTTATGCCCAGGAAGAAAAAGGCTTAGATTTTCTGTATCACGGTTGAATGGTCTATTACAATGTAGTTGCTGTATAAAAGAGCTTCTTCATTTTCAAGTCTTTCTAAAAGAAAAGAATGATCTCTCTTCAGCCTTGGAAATCATTCAGGCATTAACTACAAGAAAATAGTTCAGGCACCAGGCACAGGAAAAGAATTGTCTAGATTGTGAATCCCAAGCAGAAATGGCCGTCTCAACTCCAGAGCAAGAGAGCCCTTACTGACACTCTCTGGTGTCTTCAAAATGTGTTTTTCTGACACTTGAGAACCCTTCTCCTTGATATAAATTTGTCTCTCAGGTGCTGTAAAGACTGCACTATCTAAAACAGCTCGAAGATTTTGCCCTAGGAGCCAAACTCTAAAAGATAGGTATTGAAAAGCTGAGCAAAGCTACCCTTGTCTTTCTCCGTGATATCTTGTTTTTCAGGATGTGTTTTATCATGAACTCATTTAACATCTACCATTATTGTTTTCATGTTTTTTTGTGCTTCAGTGTGTTCTTGAAGAATGATAGATGGTCTTTCATATTTGTTTCAAAAATCATTCAAATCTTTCATGGCTCTGAACTACAGATTTTGACTTTCTAGCTCTAGCACTAGAGTTCAACTCTGAAAAATACATTTCTTACTCACTTAAGATGAACCAAGATGATTGCTGGTGACGCAGCAAGACCTGTTCTTTGATTACACTATAATAATATGTATTATCGATCTTAGCATAAACCATAGCAGTGGATTGGAAGAAAACTGAAATTATCTCTACAGAAGTGGAACAAAAGAGTAGGCTCATTGTGTTGGTGCATTTGCAGTGTAAGTACTCTATAAGCACACCATACAGACTGACTGATCAGTGTAATAAAAAACAAGGGAACTGCCCTGTAAGCGCGCTCTGGCTTAACACAATTGCCCAGCCCTAAGCCTGGATAAAGCACAGATAGCTGACAATCAGCCTAGTAAAAACAACTGGGTAAGTTTTAGGCTTTTTGCAAAAGTGGCCATTCAACAGAGAGCACTGCTGACCCCTGGGGCATGTGAGAGCTCGTGGTGAAAGCTGTAGGAGTTGGTGCCCTCAAAAGTTTGCTGGCAGGAAGAAAATACTTATTAGTACATGACAGAACTGATCTGCTCTATTTACAAACCTCAAGGACTGTGAGGAAGAAGGACTCACAATTCCAGGCAGAGTGGCAGGTGTGGGCACACAGGCAACAGGAGGGCATGTAAATCAACAGAAAAAATATTCCATCTACCCAGGCTGCAGTGTCAACACTTCGAGGTTGAACATACCACAACTGACTACATGGAAAAAAAACACTCACCAATTAGGAGTTAACTTATGAATACATGAAACATAAGAGACTCCAAAACAGATGTCTAAAGATGGCCATCATACCACTGTGTTGGCAATCACACTGTATTCCAACAGGGGAGCTTACTGGCCACGCCAAGCATGAGAACTCTGTTTACCTCTGGAGTATGAATGATTATAATTGCTTGAAATATCTGCCTATGGGAATTAAAGTACTAGAAGGAATTATGGGCTGGACTCCTACGGAAGTGGTGAGACACTTGTGTGTGATGATCTCCTCAAGGCTGAACCCGAAGCAGAGAAAAAACAGCCCAGTACTCATAACTGAGCTTCAATTAGGTGTAGGAAACTCAAAAAGCCAAAGTATGCGGTGCTTCATCAGGAACAGAAGACAGGAAAGGGGAATGTGCAAATTAATTAAATATTGAGTGAGAATGAAAGAGGAACACAAAGCAAGAAAACAGGGAAACTCATTAGTAGGAAAGAGAAAGTGAGAGGTGATAGTGACCTAGTGAGGGACTGAGGCTGCTGAAGAGACCTCTTTGTGTCTGGCTGAGATCCTATATGAAACGATTTCAGAACATGAAATAGGCCCTTCTAAAGCAAGCTGCTGGAAGTGCTTTGAAGCAAGGTGAAAAAAAATGCAAAGAAACCTAACTCAACTCAAAAAATGCTAATATAAAAGTCAGCAGAAAAGAACACCTGTAACTCTGAGACTGACATTCATGTCATATGTATGAGCTAGAGTTAAGAAACTGACTATCAACAAAACAGAGAGAGGATCTTTTCACAGAGGAAATGCTACAAAGCAAACAACCCTCTCTTCCTTAAGAAGGAGGGGGGGAAAAACCCTGAACAGTTTAATACAACTCTGAAAAGTTTCAGTGGGGGAAAAGATCCCTTCTAAGCAGTGGAAATAGGGAGTTGTCTGAAAACTAAGCAATCCGCAGTAACTGGAGATGAGTCACACTACTGCTAAAGGAAAATAATTTCTATGGTTTGCCATACAGGAGGTGAAAGAAATATCTTTATAAATATATTTTGAACATCTTTGTATTAAGCATCACCAGATAGGAATACAAGGGATGGCAGACTTCCTCACCTGTTTCAGCTGGTGGTTTGTATTTTACAAAAAAGGACTGTCATTATGTTTGAATAATGTAACAAGGCAAACATCAAATTTGTCTCTTTATCCCTGCCCAATATGAATTGTTAATTTACCCTTTCCTTGTTCATGTCCAACACACTCAGGGCCCTGGCACGTAGCTCACTCTCATGAGATGTCCTGTTCCAGGAACTCGGTTTAAATAGAGCAGTTAGAGTAGCCGAACAGGTTATATACATCGCCTTCACAGGCCAAAACAGGAGCCGAGACACCGACAGACTTATGCAGGAGGAATCAGGAAGGTCACGGCAGAATTAGGTATCGCACTTGCCATTCCTAAATCGCACTGCTGTGCAAGGTGAGTCCGTCTGTTTTTTGTCAGGGTAGGGATGCCGCAGGGTAGGGATGCCGCAGTGTAGGGATGCCGTGGCACCCCGCTGGCTCCCTCCTCCTGCTCTGGCAGTGCACGAACCCACGTACACATGTACTTTTTTCCCTGCGTGTGTGGTTCGAGAATGCTCCCCCTTCCCAGGGATGCAGCGGTACATTTATGGCAAGGGCTTAGAGCTGAGGCTGGGGCTGCGATCCCGGCCCAAATCGGGAGCGCTGGAGAAGGGAGCATTGGTGGTGGTGGGGGATGGCTGGATGGCTGGTCCCCTGGAGCCGAGCACTCGCCCTTTCCCACCGTGCCCCTGACACCCCGCAGGGATGCGCAGTGCCCGCTGCCCAGCGCTGGGCTCGGGGATGCCCCGACGGGCCCCCCGGGCTGGCAGCCGGGCAGCGCCGCAGCGCTCAGCATTGCCTTTTTAGGGCTTCTTTTTCTTTCCTCGCTGTGCGGCTCTTTTTTTTCTTTCCTTTCACGCTTCCCCTTCTCGCTCCTTGCAGGGACGGAGCGGCGGCCGCGCCTCCCTCCCCGCCCGCCTCCCCGGCATCCCGGCGCCGCTCCTCCCATCCCGTCCCGTCCCGTCCCGTCCCGTCCCTCCCATCCCGTCC